>JNEM01006714.1:0-44936 GCA_000697335.1 Conidiobolus incongruus B7586 | reverse complement strand
TATTTAGTTATTAATAATTAATATAAAATATATTAAAACTAACAATCTATATAAATATGATATATTTTATTAAATATAAGAATTAAGCTGAATATTATATTTATTATATAAATATTTATGTATTCTTATTAATAATAATTGATAATATATTAAATATTTTTAAATTAAAGAATTATACAATAATTTTAAAAATAACTAAAATTGCCTATATTTGGATTGATATATTTATAAAAATTCTTAAATAGTTTATAAATAATATAATTAATTTTATAAAAAAGTAATGTGATATTATTATTATTATTATTATTATTTATATTACATATAATTTATTTTATTTAATTCATGCTTTAATTAATCATAAAATTTAAATTTTCAATACAATTGTATACTATTTTGACTAATTTAAATTAAATTGAATTAAATTATAATAGAAATTTTATTAGAATTAATCCTATTATATATAATCTGATGATCAATCTAGTTGGTTAAGTAAAAATAACTGATTGATTAGCAACCTAAATATTGATTTTCCAATGATCGCTATTTGTATTAAGAAAAACAAATACAATAAAGCAAATCCAAATAGTTTAGAATAATTATTAGATGTTACTGGTATAATGAATCAAATACTTCCTTTGTAAAATTTTTATGTCTTGAATAAAAATTATAATATTTTAATGAAAAAATGTTCCAATGAGACTAGCAATATATTAGAAAAATGGTATAAATATAATTAATATTAAAATACTCAAAAACTAATATTAATTAAATTATAAAAATAAAATAAAAAACCAATATTGATATAAAGTATATTGATGATTATATTTCATTTATAACTGTATATCGTTTAAAATAATTCTAATTTAAACGGGTAACTTGAACTTCTTATTCTTCAAAACCCTAAAAAATTAATTAATAGAAATTGAATACTAATAAAAAATAAAAACTTACTTGGTGAAGTAGAGGTAGAAGAAATCTAAGTACAAGACAGTTTGAATAATACCAGTTAACCAAGCATACCAGTGAACGTCAATTTTGTGAGTGGACTTATACATCCAGTTTAAAATATAGAAAAATCGATAACTTCCTAAAGCTGCTAAATAGTGGGTGGTGATGGTTTCGGCTTCTCCCTTTCTCGTGAGTAAGAATAATTGGGGTAAGATGGCAACAGATTCTAAGAAGAGAGAAAACACTCTAAGATTCTAAAATAATGTTAATTAATGACAAAAAAAATGTAAATAATTAAATTTATATCACCTCATAGAAATCGAATTTAAAATGAGCAACTATAGAACATAAAGCAGATCCCAATAATAAGAACTCTGCTTTGAAGGTATCGTACGTGTGGTCATAAGTATCTTTATAAACGTAGTACATTTGATAAATGATGAATGCTGACGTACCCAAGAAGAATAATTTCATAATAAAAGTATACCAACTAACCCATCTGGTGAACATATGGGCGTACCTAGTAGCGAAAACGATGAAGTATAAAGCTTGAGTCTTTAACGAGATACCGGCACATGACTTGGTAACATCTATTTGAAGCAGTAAAATAACAATGGAAATCAAATGGGTAATATCTCCAATCACTTGAAATATATTCATTTTTCTAGTTGATTTGATTGAAAGGGTTGAATAATGGTAATTGAATCACTCTTGTATTTGTATTGATTAATTGTATTATAATTACTTGTGAAAAAATTGGACTATACAAAGATAATTGCAACCAGTCCCCAAAGCTCTTATATAAGTTTGATCATTATGAAGGATTTCTAAATTGAATTGTATTTGGTGAACTATGACTTAATTTAGAATTATGATCTCATAAAAGGCAATTAAATTAGAGAATTTGTGGTGAGTTTTGATTGGCTAATCACGTTGCCCTCTGCCCAAGTTTCAATTAAATATTTTTGCTCAAAAATAATCAAATTTTGTTTCAACTTTTGTTGTCAAAATAGCCAAAGATGATCAACTTAAAGTTTAATCCAAAATTAAATAACAATCCCATAGTACAAACCATTAAAGCTAGAAATAACCACTATCCAATACTATGTTTAAGTGTTTTTAATTTGAAATATTTAGTATTTATTTAGATTGTAAATGTTTATATTTTCACTTGATTGTAATAAATAGAATTAGAGTCTGTTAATTAGATAAAGTTTGTACTCCAAATATATTTATCATTTTTGCTATCAAAATTTTAATAATTAAATAGCAATCTCCTTGATAATAGAGTATTATAGCTGATCATCAACATTGTAATAGTTTTGATAAATGTACGTTGTTTATCAAATGATATATTCAACAGTGACATAAATTTGATTATGGAACATTTGAGATATAATATTTATATAAAATATGAAAATTTGGTATCGTTTCACTAATACTCTAATTATAATTTTATACACATTTTTATTTATAAAAACAATGCATTCAAAATAATATATTGGTTAATTGAAATCGTTTAAAGGTTATTAAATAATTGCAAATTATTATCAAAATAATCTGAAAATTTAATCATGATTTGTTGAAGTAATTCAAATTACCAATTATAACAATCTGGAATTTTATGTATTTTGTCTAGATTTTAATAGTTCAGTAATGTTGATATTTCATTGATATAAAAAGAGTTTCCATGATTCTGTAATTCATTCAACCTAGATTTATTATGTAAAAATTAAATTTGTTATTGCCAAAATCACTGTTCAAATGGTATTAAAATCGTACATTTCAGATATGTAGCATCCTTTGATAATTTAAAACACTCATTATCCACAGTCTATATAGACTTATTTTCATGATTTTCATATAAATATCTTAGCAGTATAATTAGGGCATTGATTTAATATCAAATACACAAAATGACACAATATTTTTTGTATTCCAATCAAACTTTCCTGTTGTACTCTAAATCCAATTTTTTTACGATTTAATGAATTTTATTGAATACCCAAACTCCCATTAACTACACACTATTTTCAGTTTTAAAAATTGCCACCATTAAAGTTTTACTAATATTATTCAAATACTTTGGATCAAGATTAAATAATAATTGCTAAGGTTTATATATTATTCTTAAAACTAGCCAGTAAGTCAATTTGATTAATTGGCAAACAACAATCCAAATTAAAATCAAAATCCTAATTGGGAAAAAATTTTTAAACTTCTCAAAAAGTTAATCAATTTTTTAAATTTAAATTCTAGAAACAATATTTTCAAAACTATTGGAATAAAACTACTGTTCTATTTTTGATGGATCATATAACTATATCCACCATAAAGGAGAATTAGGAAGTAATAAGAATTAATGAAGTTAACAAATTATGGAAAGTTTTATGAATTCTCTAAATTTAAGTAATAAAATTATTGAGAATCTTCTAGTAATCATTTATTATAATAATTTATTTGTTTATTCTGTTTCCATTAATAAAATGATTTTATTATTATATTAAACAAGATTAATAACAATAAACCTTTAGATCAATGATTAATATATTATAAAAATGGAATATACTTCAAAATTTAATTGTTGGAAAGGATATATTTGGAAAATTATTAATTTGTTGATAACTTAAATTTGATCATCACCTAATAGTAATTATATATGAGTATTAAGGTTGATAATTGAATAAAATTAATCTAGTTATTATCATAATAGTAATACCAATATGAATTATGCATTATAAGTATTTATGACTAATTTCAAACTATTGGTGGAAATGTAGGTTAATGATATAATTTGAAATTAAATTTAAAATTAATATAAATAAATATTATTATAAAAGATTCTGAAAGAATAAGAAGTGAGATGATCTCGCTCAGATTCGAACTGAGGACCGTCTGTGTGTTAGACAGACGTGATAACCAACTACACCACGAGATCTTAATATCAGGGTATTAATAATTTGATTAATATGATATCATTATTGGTATCTATGAATTTTTTATAATTTATTCACTTTAGGACTTGATTAATTCTTTAATAATATAATTTTAATATAAACATTTTAAAAATTTATTTTTCTTCAACATTTAAATATTTTATTACTTAAATTCAATTTTTTATTTCATAATTTTCTTAATTTTAAAAAAAATTTTAACAATTAAAAATAAAATTTGTATAATAAATTTTTTTAAATATAAATTTTCACTCTTTATTGGAATACATTTTTAATTTTAATAATAATCACATTAATTTAAATCGAAATAATCGTATCAATTCTTGGCGAGATTTTGACTACCCCACCAAATCACTTCCCTTAATTCATTTTTCATAATATCGTTCAAACTATCGTCAAATTGGAGTTTGCCCTCAATATAGCTGAGTACTTGGGATGTGAGTCTCTTGAGTTCCGTATTAGAGTCGTTGTCTGTGTTGATCCATTCTAATAGAATGATGACAATCAACTGTTTCCAGTGGTTGAGAGCTTGAAGTTTGAAGAAATTGAAAATCTTTTGGTGATTAGCATGGCTGAGACTCTGAACCAATAAATTCAATTCATGGTCGTAAGCGTCCTCAGTGAGGTGGAAAGTATCCGATAAGGTCTGTCTGCTATCTACAATATGATCGGTTAAACCTTCGAGATCGTAAATTTCTACGCCTTCGGAATTCATAATGATGAATTTTTGGAGATCTACACCGTTGAAAGGCGATTTGGATAATTCGAAGCTTTGTAAATCTTCATGGAGTTGGGGTTCCCAGCTCACTAGTAGCGTCTCGAGAAGTTCGAGTATCAGTAGGAAGGACACTCGGCGGAATGGGTACAAATTAAGGAGGAGGAGGACGATGTTGTTGCTTGGGATTCTGAATCCCTGGATGGCGGATTGGTGTAATTCCATGGCTGTCAATTGAAGTAGGGATGATCTGTATTTCATCTGGCTTAGAACATCTTCGTAACTTGCGGGTATCCTCGAACCGTTAGGTAGTGATAAAAATCCTTCGTTAGATGGATTGTAAAATTGATTAGCAGCTAGGGTTAATTGTTGACAATAAAACTCGTTAAAGTGTCTCAAGTATCTTAAAGTTGGCTCTCTGCATAAGTTGTGTTGGCTTAATTTAACCAGGATGTTGAACATCTTCGATGTAAGTTGAGAGAATTTGAAATGTACGAAATTGTTGGGGGAGTTAGATACTGTTGGTTTAATTTGGTCTAATTGAGATGGGATGTTGAATGAGAGTGCTTGGAGGAGATTTGCTAATCCACTAGAAGGATCGTCTTTGATTGTTGGCTGCTCCAAGTTATCACGAGATCCATAGGGTAGTAGGAGGTTATTAGTTTCGTAACCTAAAGCATAAAATGCCAAATTGGGGAAGTTTCTAGATTCATCTACTGATTCTGAGATAAAGGTGAGCACTTGTTCCAAATCATTAGTAAACTGCTTAATAAATCCATATTGGTTGGATTGAGCATTAAGAGGGAAGAAATTATTATCTAAATAAATAGTACAATCATCGAGTCTTCTGACGATACCAATTTGAATCAACGGATGCATTTGACACTTGTCAAAGAGAGTTAACAAGCGATCTTTGGATAACTTAGCAACGGAAAGTTGAGGATGATTCAAGAGTAATAACAATGTCTTAGATGCCATTTCCATCATGATTGGACTTGGATCAAATTGGAAGCAGAAAGCCAAAGGTCCCAAACCTTCTTGACGCATACTGATCAAATCGAGAATAGTTTGATTGGTTTCAGTGTATTGCTTGAAGATAGGATTCAGTGGAATGTGATACAATTTGGGTAAAACTTCTCTCTGGATGATGGGTTGTAATCTAAGGAGAGTTTGGAAAATCTTGAGGTCGAAAATGAGATGGTTGTGGATGAGTAAATTTTCGCCATTACCCAATAAAATACTGCCCTCTTTGAAGCCTTCCAAAAACACGGTTGCTAAACGATTGTCCCCGAGGAATCTGATGAGAATGAAGAAACCTGGATTAAAGATGAGTTTGTTCCATTCAGTGACTGATTGGGGCTGAGGTTGATGAGTGAAGGGAATAGGCTGAGACACAATACGTTGGACAATGCGAATGTCTAAAGTTTCTAAACAGGCATCGATGAACTTGAGTCCTTCGTATTTGATCAGCCATTCGTCAATAGGATGGTTGAATTGGCGAGTATGGTCTGGTTGAGCGATTAATTTGATGACAAATTGAATGTAACCAAGGGGACCATATTCAGCGTTGAGGTCTTGAGGAATGGAAGTAGGGAAATGGGGCTGTGTAAAAGAATCTTTAGCTACGGGATATATCAATGAAGTGAATAAACGAATCAAAGCAATTGTCTCGGAATAGTTCTTAATCACTCTTTCATTATGCAGCAATTCTTCAGCAAGAGGGAAAGTGGTAGCAGACTTGGGAGAATTGGGGAGAATAAGTTGGTATGACTCAATCAATTTCCAAATACGCTGAGCATGGTCAGGTTTAAGATCATCAGCTAAGCGGACGAATCCTCTCAAACAATCCAAGATAGTAGCCTTGACATGGTTGGGAATTGGGGAGCAGATGAGATTTAAGAGCTTGGGGGTAAAGTCTATATTAACTTTTGTGAAAATATCGCGCTCTTTAGAATCGTGATAAATTATTGAGAATATTAAATTAACAAAACTTTGTACCCATTCGGAATCTTTGACAACTTGAGCTGCAGTTGGTGTCTTAAGAGCAGCATCGATGAACTGATCCATCTTGACAACCATGTCGTCAAGCTTGGGGAGAGAGTGCTGAGATGTGTTATAATACATTGGGATTTCGGATCCAAATAGGCGATCGTCAGAAGCCCATAAAAATTTCAGCACGAGATTGACACTCTCTGGATTATTAATCAGGGAAGAGAGCATGTTGAAGTAATGTCCGGAAGTCTGACCAATGTCGGAAGACCAAGTCAAAAAGTGGTTCAATCTCATATCACCATGGAGGAAGAATTGAGTGGTTGAAAGGTTCTTGGCATTGATGTATGTGAGAGTAATACAATCCATAAAGTCCAAGATGCAGGTAGAGGATTGAACATTTTTGAGTTCAGGGTTGCGAACAATGGAAGCGGAAATATCGTCTTCAAAGTTCTTGATACGTCTGAGTTGTGGTGTGTACTGAGTGATTAAATTGATGATGAGATGATTGGAAATGTGCTCTGTTAATTCGATCATTTGTAGTGGATAGGTTCTGAATTTGTTATGGATTGAGTGATCAAGTTCATTGTAATGGATGTTGGATGATATAATATGCGTAATAGTACTACTGCATTCATTTTGAATCAAATATTGACCTCTGACTTTACTTAGTACCTTCTTCCAAAGTGATAAAGCATTGCCTTTAATAGAAGTTTCAATATAAGTAGGTAAATCGCTCATTTTAATAGGAGAACTTGAAACAACTTGAGCGCTTAAGCATGGAGCAACGACTAAGATTAAATAGATTAAGAGTAAATGTTTGGCTTCTTTTACCTTCCATTCCGCCTGATCTGTCAACAAAGTGTACAATTTTTCAACGATTGGTAATTGTTCTTTAAGTCTATCATAATTAGGAGAAGCCTGATCGTTGAGAAAGGTTGGAAGGATACTGAACATAAAACTCAATAATAGAAAATTGAAGGCAGGGTGCTTAAATTCGATTTGTTTAAGGATATCGACATATTGGGACATGAAATCTTTGTCTTTGCGGTACCATTTTCCAGATAACATAAGGATATGAGCAAATTGGAAGCATTCGTCAGATAACTGCATATGCCACTGTAAGACAACGTTACTAGAAACCAAACGAAGGAAAGATGAAGATGACGATTGATCTAGCTGACAGCTCTTAGTAATACTTCTATCCAAACTCTCCAACAACAATTGGGAAAATTTCTTCTTGGAAATAGGATCCTTATGATCGAAAAGCCTGTCGACATACTTCTTCAAAGGGGTAATCATTTGGGGATTAGTCTTAAACGTTTCGTCACAATCCAAAATAAGTAATAAACAATCCAGGAGAGCTTTACGCTCCAAACATAAATTATTCATGACTTTATCGGCCAATTCAGATTCCGAATAACAATCTTCAGAGTATATAATCATGGATTCCGCAATAGCAATTTCTTCCATATCAATTTCATTACTTAAAATAGCCATACTCTTCCTGAAACCTTCCGTAATATTATACTGTTTGTCATTAATAGTAATCGTAGCTAAATCAAAAAAAATATTAAAATCCGACAAATTTAGCATGGATCAACATGAATTAAACTTACAAGTGTTGGGAGTTACCCTGGTAGTAGCATCCTGTTTAGGATAATTAAATAACTGGACTACGCTATTAAAACACGAATCCAAATATGGTAACAATACATCCTTGGAAATGGAATGGGGTTGAGTATTTTGTAATAAGATTCTATAAAGATTCTGAAATTTTTGATTTTTGTTAATAGTTAAACTATCCATTTTTAAATATGATTATATAATATTAATTATTGAATTTTGGAGATTATTGAACCGATTTGTTAATTGCAAAAAGTTCAAAGTATAGCTGAATATAATAAAGTAAATCAATAATTAAATAAAATTATAATTTAGTAAAATATAATGTTTTGAAGTTGGATAAATTGGTTTTATGATAGGGGTTTTTGGACCCAAATGGAACTTATTGATATTACCTAGAATTTCAAATTTGCAAATTGTGGGTCTTTTGAAATTTGATGACATCAATTAAATTTTAACTTGTAAATGATAATGACTAAGATTTAACATATGCTAATACGAATTTATCAATAGTATATATAAAATATATTAATATTTGTTTGATTTACTTTGATATGATATATATTTATTGAACAAAAAGTTCCTATATTAATATGTGAAATCGAATTTGACCACCTTATAATAATCAACTATATAACAAGCTTTGAAATTAATTCAATTCTGTACAAATAATTTCATCCCATAATCATTACACTTCCAACTTTGATTATTTAATATTAAATTATCAGGTCCATCAAATATAATTCAATTCAACTTAATAAAATGTCATCAGTAATAAATAACTATATGTCTCAATATAAATAGTTCCAATAATTAATTTTAAACTTTTTAGAATTTAGATTTATCTAATTTTAACAATATTCCAGGTTATCAAAGTGTAGCTTGTATTAGTCACGAAGGTCAAATCTTAGAAGTAATTAATAATTCAATATGATGTTTTTATCACATTAATCATTTTGTACTAGAGCCAAGGTGATTTAAACAACAGTCATCAAGCTAAATTATTTAGTAAAATAGTCCAAACTTCGAATATATTGTTAACGAAATCGGGGTGGAATAACGCTGAAAGGATATCAGGTAAACATTGTTTACAGTTAGTAGAGTTGATTATTAATTGGGATGTTTAGTTACTTTTAACGATATGCAAATTGGGATTACTTACGATCAGGATAAATTGGTAGTACTTAAGAGAAATATTTAAGTGTTTTTTGTGTAATAATTTTAATAAATTTTTGAAATTATTTTTTAGTGATTTAATGATTTTAGTAAAAATATAATGATATGATGCATTATGGCTATATGAGGATACCAATGAATGGTGACAGATTCCAATCAAATTTTATTCAAATTATATATAATAAATGACAAAAATGAAAAAAATGAAATCATTAATATTATTAGAAATAAATCTAATAAATTCAACTCAATATCATGATCCCGATCATCATCGATTAGTTATATCATCAGTAATTTCCATTTCACAAATTTTGTCCTCATTGATTTCCAGGTGACTTCTAATATAGTTTAATTTCCTGTGAGACAAGTACAAAATCACATTGCCAGAAGCAAAAATATTGGACTGAATGTAAGATTAAAAAATATTGTTGAGACTAACCCTATTGCCATTGTAATCGACCTCCTGATCTTAAAGATCTTGTAAGTTGTGAGTGGTGTTCAAATATAAGAACAATCATTGATAATCAACTACAATGTCTTCGGTGCCGAAAACGTTAGAATTGTAAACATTGTATTGAATTTGAGTTATGTCAAATTTGAAGTAGATGTAGGGATTAGATCGATAGGCTTCTACAACTCTATGAATTACGGGTAAGGAATCCAGCTTGTCATAGAATTTCTTATATCCAGCGACAGCACAAGCTCTAGAAATAGAATTTTGAACTTTGGATACGGTTTGTACAATTCACAATATGTTGTCTCCTAAGCCACTTTACGGAGTCAAGTACAGTAGCGTAAATTTTTCATAAAGATTAGGATAAACTATGATCCATAATATATAAAGTACTTATAACGCTGTTTATGTTTCGTGTCAAGCTTGTACTGTGTTAGCACCTTTTCACAAATTTGTAATTGAAGTAGATACCGTGAAGGATGCAACCTTGTTCATAGTCGTTCATGACAGGAAGTTGCAACACCTGATACTTATACTTGCCGTGATATGCAGCCCACGGGATGAGCATATCCTTATCCGTGGTGAAATAATTTGGTAATCGTGAGTGAAAAGATTATATAATTTGAACAAGAGTTCTGGCATGATGTGGCAACATCATTCAGATCGAGCTTAATAACTATATTATCAGCTTCTAACAAATTGAAACAACCCCTATGTCCCATGAAACCTCTATCGATATAATACTTCAGATAATGATTAGGATTAATACATGTGCTGCTATAACTATAATACAATTCGAAAGAATCCGCAATCCCTCTTATAATTATTCATCACATAATATTTCATTTCGGAAATCATGATTTGATTCTGGATTAAACTGTTTTTGGGTGCACTGACTATTATATTCACTTCTGACAATACATCAAGCTCTTAGTAAATTTTGAATACTGTAATGGCGCAAGCTCTGCCAATCTCATATTTCAATTGTGAACTCTTTTTATACGATTTTCTATATGTATTTTCAGAAGCTTGTTTGAAAAAACTAATTACAAAAGCTGAATGATCACCATTAATGAAATATAAATCATCATTCATAATAAACGAAGCTGTGATAACTTTCTTCAGAGTTAGACACGGTGGTGGATTAAAGAGACACCATTTCGCACATGTGTTATGGTAATAAATTCCATTCACAACGTACTCTGACTTTTTTATATCGGTTTTTAACTTAACAATTGATAATCTGGAATATCTCCATGGAATGTTGATATGAATAATATTTTATAAGCACTCATTTTAGGTTGGATTTTTGAATATTGATTAATTAATCAGAATAAAACTCAAGTCAGATATATACTTTTAAGTAAATATAAATACTTATATGATAATAAATTCTGGAAAAACTGTCATCATATTCAGAAGTTTGAATATTGTTACTATAAATGTATCGAAATTTTACAAATTTCATTTTACTGTAGTTCTCCAATTAAATAGATATAATTATAAATGAACAGAATTATGAAGGGAATTTATCCCACAATTTAATTCCCTCTACAATGTCATTAAATTCTTCATATTGAGAGTAAATCAATTGAAAATTCTAACAATTCAAAATAAATAAAATAAAAATGTATCAAAATTATAAACCTCCGAATTTATCATCTTTTCCAACTTATCAGAGTTCATTCCAACCTAATAATCCTATATTTTTATTTATTGGAACTATTACCGAATTCGTGTCGGATGAAGTTATGGAAGAAATTTTTAAAGTAAATTTTATAATAAATATTATAATTATCAATATTAACTCTATTTTTAGATATGTGGTGAATTAAACTCTTGGTTAAGACCTAAAGATATTAATGGCGTATCTAAAAACTTTGGATTTTGTGAGTTTTCCGATTTGGAAAGTATTTTTAAGGTGCTAAAGTATTTGAATCAGTTAGAATTACCTAGTCCCAAAATTGGTGTACCTACGAAGAAATTGACGATTAAAATCGATAACCAGCATAAGAAGACGATTGACGAGTATAGTAAGACGAGGATTTCATCAGAAAATGAAGCGGATATTGAGAATCAGATTAGAGATGAAATTCAGAGAGTCATTCAGAAGACGATTTTAGAGCCTAGGGCGTTGCAAGAAAAGGATTTGGCTGATTTGGTTGGTAAGGAGGTGTCGGAATTGAGAATGATGGCGGACTCCAACACTAAATCGTCATACGATGGCGAGAATGATCAGGAGCTTAGCGATGATGATGATGATCAATTCCTCAAAAAGCAGGAAAAGGAAACTAAGGAGCTTTACGAAGCCTATTACGAGCGTATTAAGCATTGGGAATTACGTGAAAAGGACAAGTTGAGAACCTATGAGAAGGATCGTGCTAATGATATTGCTGACACTGAAAAGAGACAAGAACGAAGGATATTCAATGAAGAACTCATGAAAACTTGGGACGATGACGTCGAAATGGAGAAGGGATCTCACGAATACTATAAAGATCGCTCAGAATGGTGGCAGAGGAGACAGCCCATTCTCAAAAGAGAGTTGGATCAGGATGAGAGGGATAGACTTCAAGAAAAGATGGAAATTGAAGCGAGACTCAAGCGTATTGATCTAAGTCGTCCCGATGATACGGGCTCTATCTCAGATACCAATACTAACGACGAAGTTCCTCAGCCTGAATCTAAACCTCATCATGCTCCAGTTCCCCAACCCAGTACCAAATTAACACTCAATCTATCCACTAATCGCAAACGCGTTGCTGCTCCTGTTATTCCTGGAATTGTGGATCAACCCGAATCTGACGACGAATCATCCACCAAAACCCAACGTAAACTCGTACCATTGGAGTACAGCGACTCCGAGGAAGAATCCGAAGCACGCAGGAAGAAGAAGATCAAAACGCTTGTCGACTCCATTCCCGCTGACAAGGAGCCTCTGTTCAAATGGGTGATTCGCTGGGACCAAGTGGACTCCAGCATCTACTCCAAGCTCAAGAGTTTCACAGACAAGAAGATCCAAGAGTACTTAGGAGTTCCTGAGCCCCAACTCGTCAAATTTATTATGGATCAATTAGCAGCACAAAAGGGTCCCAACGATTTGGTCAATAGTTTAGATGGGGTAAATTTGTTTACATATTATTTTTATATGTTATACTAATTGAGTAATAGGCATTAGATCAAGATTCCGAATTATTTGTTATGAAATTATGGCGTATGTTAATTTTCGAATCCGAAGCTAAATATTTAAATATTCGTTAAAATTCATCCCCATATAACCTTACCAAAATATTTTAATTATTTTTAAACCATTGATTTGTATAACCACTATCATATTCATCATCATTATAAATCTTAATAAAAATTTCAAATAATATATTGTGGAGATTGAATTGTTGAGTTGGATTGAAATAACAGTATTCAAATATTCATTAAACAGATTTGAGCTATGTATTATTTTAGTATATTATACTATTAATGAAATTAATATATTATATATAATATTCAAAATTGTAAATGATTAAATTTACTAGGTTAATTAATGGAATAATAAATCTCCAATAATCATATTGTAATCAAAATATTATATAATTGATAAATAAAAACAATTCAATTATAAAGCAAATTGATCATAATATTAATTTTAATTACTGAATCTTGAATTTTTAGCTAAATTGGTTATATATTTGTCAACCTATAAGTTTAAGAATCAGTTATAGTCAAATTATTAAATATTACTAGAATTTCCATATTGGTTGTAATATAGAAATGATATATTTATATAATTTTTCAACCATTCCAATTTCAATTTTAATATTTACAATTCAAAATTCAAAGATCCTGGTAAAAATACGATTAATACTGAATGATTAACCATTTTTTAATTTATCTTTTGTAATTATTTGCAATTATATATATAGCCAATATTTAATGACAAATAGTATCACGATATCATCTCTGTCGTTTTATAATCTTTGTAGTTTTAAAAATTGGAAGTGACATAATTTATTGGAAAATATATCAGATTAATTGATAATATAAACTTGAATAATATAAAATGATGATTTCAATTCAAATGATTTAACAAAAATAATTTAAATTATTTCATATTATTTTATTGTAATGGTTAAAATACATGAATATTACTATAATTGATTAATGATAAGGTTTAAAAATAAATTCAATTAAGTTGTAAATATGTTGGTTTTTAGGCAGGTTTAATGAGAAATTCACATTTCATTAAGATATTTGGCAATACTTTAATGCTATATCACCATTATCACAATTTCATAGTGTGTTGCTTCATACAAAAAATCAAATTCTTGTAATTTTTTTTGCCTATTCTATAACTTAATAAACTGAATAATATGTGATATTTTGGACTATAAATAAAATTGGTTGAATTTCCTAAATAAAAAATAAATAATCCACTTAATGTCGGGTCAACTCTGAAATCTGAAATTTTTGAATACAGAACTGATCAAGTGTTGGGAGTTATTAGGTGTTATATAAAAACTTTCATTTTATATAAGAAAACTGACTGGTTGATTATTTATTTAAACTTGGAAGGTTGAAGTTTAGCTTCATTGTTCCTTCAACATTGTAAATCCTGATATAATTTTCCCAATGTTTTGATATCATATTAGTCATTTAACAAAGAATTTATAGACAAGAAATGAAGTTATAATCAAATTTTCGATATCATTGGCTTAATCCAATATTATTTCAGTTTAAATGATTTGATAATTCCAAATTTTGAAGATTACTTAATATCCCGGCAGTTTTATTATATATAATAAATCAAATAGATTTACTAGTCACTAGTAAATATTCTTTATTATTTCAACTTTTAATTTAATCTTAGATTCTAATTTAAGACAATTTTTCACCTATTTATATATTGATGTTGGGACAATTTGAAAAAATAAATTGAATAATTTAAATATTTGAATGGATTGCATAAAAACTGGTAACTGGAGTCAACCACAAATAATGGTTAAATAGCGTTAATTAATATTGTTGTAATAATAGTATGATAGATATTAGATTTAAAACATTATTTTATGATTTGTACCAAGTTATAATATTTTACTTGGTATATTGGTTTTGACAGTATTTGATGTTTTTTATAAGATTTCAAATTGAAAAAATTGCAATGTCACAAAATGGATAGGATTCCAATTTGAGACTTAGTTTATAAGTGGATCAATATCAGTATATCAAATAAAAAAATTCTCTCCATATCAAACGACATCAACTATGAAGTATGTCAAGTTTAATGATCAATTTATATAGAATTGACATAAAATTTGAATTATACCATCATATGGTAATCCAATGACAAATGGTTATGATCTATTGATTTTAATTAATATGAGGGATAAATATGGCATGGAGTTGGAATATTATTGGATGCTAAAAATTTTAATAGCATTTATGTTACATAAATCCAATCCCACAAGTAAATCCCAGGGTCATCCTATATAAGTTAGTTTATACCAAATTTGCATTCAATAAACGAAATTAATGAGAGTCAGCTACTCATAACTTTGTTATTATAATTTATACTTTATTATTTCATTAATAATTAATACCATGGCTGCTAACTCAATTAAAATCTTTACTGGTAACGCTCACCCCGAGTTGGCCAAGTTAATTTGCCAGTAATTTTATTTTAATTGGTATTATTTATCAATTTATATTCAAAATTTTCAAGACGTTTAGGTGTCCCTTTGGGAAAAGCCACTGTTTTGAAGTACTCAAACCAAGAAACTTCCGTTACCATTGGTGAGTCCGTCCGTGACGAAGATGTTTTTATCGTTCAATCTGGATGTGGTGAAATCAACGATAACCTTATGGAACTCTTGATCATGATCAACGCCTGTAAGACCGCTTCTGCCAGAAGAATTACTGCTGTTATCCCCTGCTTCCCTTACGCTCGTCAAGACAAGAAGGATAAGAGTCGTGCTCCTATTTCCGCCAAGTTGATTGCCAATATGATTACTGTCGCTGGTGCTCACCATGTCATTACTATGGACCTTCATGCCTCCCAAATTCAAGGTTTCTTCAATATCCCTGTCGACAACTTGTACGCTGAACCCTCTACACTCAAATACATTAAGGAAAAAATTCCCGATTGGCAAAATGCTATTATCGTCTCTCCCGATGCTGGTGGTGCCAAGAGAGCTACTTCCATTGCCGACCGTTTAGACTTGGACTTTGCCCTTATCCACAAGGAACGTAAAAAGGCCAACGAAGTCTCCAGAATGGTTTTAGTCGGTGATGTTAAAGGTAAGATTGGTATCTTAGTTGACGATATGGCCGATACCTGTGGTACCTTGGGCTTAGCTGCCAAGACTTTGGTCGACAATGGTGCTGTCGGTGTCTACGCCATCGTCACTCACGGTATCCTCTCCGGAAAGGCCATTAAAGTTATCAACGAATCCGTTTTGACCAAGGTCGTCGTCACAAATACCATCCCTCACGACGACAAACACCAAGTTTGCAGTAAATTAGATTTCATCGATATTTCCTCCACCTTGGCCGAAGCTATCAGACGTACCCACAACGGAGAGTCCGTCTCATATTTATTCTCCCACGTCCCTGAATAATTTCATACATGTGTAGATAATCTTATCTCTCTCAATATTCAGAGTATTATTTAAGATATTAACAATTAGTTTTAATATCTTTAAAATTTGATCTTATATTATAACCATCTATATATATCAACCTACATATATTATAAATAAATAAAATAGTTTAGAGTTTTTTGTTCAATGATAGTTTGATAAATAATTATTGAGATATATTAAACAACTACCTTAGCTAATTGATTTATTGGTTAAATAATAGTTTATTAAATTCATTTTAATATTTATCAGTAAAAATATTTTTTTTGATACTATATTTTTATCATATCAATTTAATCTATAAATTTCAATGTTTATTTTTGAAATTAATAAAATCAAATCTATTAATGTATTTGTTATAATTGCCATGATGTGATAGTATTATATTTATTCTGTAAATATGATTCGGATAAGTATTTTATTAAAATATACAATATAAAAAGAAAGAAATATTTGCTGGGTAAAAAATTTACAAAAGTAATGGAATAGTTGCATTCATAAAAGTGTAAATAAAATATAGCAGTCAATTGTAAATATAATATAAATGAATTTAACATTTAAAAATAAACAATGATTGTTAAATTTGGAAAAATTTAGAGTATAGTTTTAATACAGAGTATAAACTGTTATAAAAAAATAATAGCAGAAATATAGTTGATGGAAATCAATTAATTAATCAATTTGGATTTCAACTCCTGAACAAACGATTGACCCCAATAGGAAGCTGTATACTTGGTAACGTATCGGAAGAGTTTCTCGTGGTTGGATTTACGCTCCTGTGCTGATAAAGTCACAGCTTCATAAATGGCTTCGGCGACTTCTTCGGTATCCCAAGGATTGACGATAATAGAACCTCCTAATGATTGCGCAGCACCAGCAAATTCACTTAAAATTAAAGAACCGTGCTTTTCCTGCTGAGATGAAATGAATTCGTAAGAAACAAGGTTCATACCATCACGAGTGGAAGTCACGAGACAAGCATCAGCAATAGCATATAATGATACAAGTTCTTGGAAGTTCACTGATTTGTATAGGAAATGAATAGGAACATATTCCACAGTTCCTAATAAGAGTATGAGTATTTTGAATTATTCTCTATTCTATTATTAAACTTACCAAATCTACCATTAATACGGCCAACCATCTCATTGACATTAGTAGCCAAATTCTGATACTCTTCGACGTCACTACGACTGGGTACAGCTACCTGGACCAACACAACCTTGCCAATAAATTCTGGATGCTTCTCAAAGAAGATTTCAAGGGCGTGAAGTTTTTGAGGAACTCCTTTGATGTAATCGAGACGATCAACTCCCACGATAATCAGCTGATCTTCGAATTTGGACTTGAGTTTGTTAATTCTCTGAATCACCGTCTCGTTCTTCATTTCGTCAATGAATTTCTGGGGATCAATACCAATTGGGAAGATGCCAACTTGAACAACTTTACCGTTGGGGAGATGAATTGCATTGGGAGCAGTCTTGACATTGAGGATATGTTGACATGATGAGAGGAAGTGTCTGTTGTAATCATATGTATGGAAACCGAGAAGGTCGGATTCTAATACACCTTGCAAAATTTCGCTCCTGACTGGCAAGATACGATATATCTCGCTGCTAGGGAATGGAGTATGAAGGAACCAGCCAATTTTAACATTCTTAAAACGGTCACCCATCTTCTTTCTTAACATTTGTGGTAATAACATTAAATGATAGTCATGAACCCAAATCAAGTCATCCTCCTTAATTTCTTCTAACACAGCGTCAGCAAATATTTCGTTGGCCTTTTGGTATGCTTTCCATACATCTAAATTGAAGGTGATTTCCGCAGGGTGATAGTGGAATAGAGGCCACAGAATACTGTAATAAAATTAATGAATTGTCAATCAAAATAATAAATAAATGGTATTTACCTATTAGAAAAACCATTGTAATGGCCCTCTGAAATTTCATTATCCATAAAAACAGCTTTACAAGAGTATTTCTCTTTTAATTCCTGCTGAATGATGTGTTGATTGGTAGCATCCACTTGAAAACCTAATAACCTATAAATAAAAGTGAAATAAAATATATTAAGGTTATTTACCAGGCCATCCTATCCAAGTAAAAGTCATGGCGTCTTTAAGCCCACTTAATGCGGAAACTAAACCACCCGAACTCATATGGTAATTCCAGCCACCATCCTCGTTCTTTTTAATAGTAATAGGTAAACGGTTTGAAATAACGATTAATCTTTGATTGTTATCTAATTTAACACTTGAAGAACTCATTTTATTTTGTATAGTAATATATATATATGTTTAAACAAGTAATAACAGTTTTAATTATAGATCACTAATAATGGTGTTTTCAATATTTAAACAAAATCAAAATTATGATAGGAACTGGATTAGACATTTGATAAATATTCAATTTTTGATGATGAAATCATTCTATAGTCATTTTTTAATTGATCCTTATTGAAATTAAAGGGTTGTTAGGAATTGATATTAAAATGGGTGTTGGCATAATATTGGCAATGTGAATTTGCGGAATAAAGGGTTAAATTTGAGCATTGATATAATCAATGAAACCATAAAAATATGTGTTCGTTTGCTATAGTTTTGTTTATTATGGAAGAAAATAGATAACAAAAATCCGGAATTTATTCCTACTCAAGCTCAATACCTTCGCATCCCAAAAAACCAAAATTCATTTTTTCCGCTCTCTGATTGGCCATACTAAGACTACTTAAGAGTTTGCTATTTAATTGATATCCAAATTTCAAAAAATAATTATTTAGATTCTAACCAATAAATTATTTTCTTATGACGTCACATTCAATATATATAATGAGAAAAATATATTTTGATTACTATCAGGTATATTGATAACGGAAAATATTGGAATTAATTTCCAAGATTTAAAGATTTATATATATCAATTTATCAATTTATCACTTTTATTATCAAATAAAACACTTTTCATATATTATCGATAACTAATATTAAAAATATTAAAACAATAATATTATAATTCGGCATTGTGGCATCATTAATTCTGAATCTATTCGATCTATTTTTAAAAATTATTTGAATTAATAGGTTAATTTTGGTATGAGAAAATTAAACTCATGATTTTAATCAAAATTGTCTAGGTTTGTGTAAATTGATAAGATAAAAATATTAATGATGAATAATGAAATAGATTTATTACACTGTTAGACTTATTTTAATATTTGCAAATATGCTAAATATATATTATCAATATTTTATTTTATTTATTCCATGTCAATCGAAAGTTGATGCAACATTCTTGAATATTAGCTATGAATGAGTCAAATCTATTGAAATAAAATTAAACTCATAAATTAGCATATCATATAAAAATGAATTAAAATTATTTTTTAATCTTATAAGCTCATCTCAAATTTATAATCAAAAATGAAGATTATACTATTTCATAAATTTATTTAAAAACATACTTAGATGATAAGTGAGTTGTTAAATATATTTAATACAATATTTATTCAAATCAAATATTGAAATAATATTAATGATGTATTATACACATTAATCCAAAAGTGATTCATAATATTATAGGGTTTGAAATTAAGTAATGGTATTTTCAAATTAATCTTTATTATATTTTTTATTATAAAATTTAATAAAATAAATATATATAATGGAATTAATACTTTCTTTTATTGTTAATATCTATTTGCTATCTCTTTGGCAAATTCCTAATACCTAAAAACAAACCTTTTAGGATTAAAATTTGATGTTTTATAACTCTAGTCAATTTATCCTTTGAAATTTACTTTCTTATATGCTTATTTTTTTTAATTATAATCACATAAGATATAATATAGTGAATATACTAGATATGGTAACTTTTGTCAGTTGTTTTTATTAAAAAAGCTTTTATAATTTTAACTTCAAATATTTTATATTTGTAAAATATTAAATTTTATTTAATTAATATTAAAAACACCAATTAAAAATTATTTTATTTAAAATAATATATTATACATAATTAATTATTTAACCATAAAAAATAAAATAAAAAATATTTATACTATTATAATTTAATATAATAATCAATATTTTTTTATAAACAAAATGCTTTGTGATTAGAATTTCTAACAGAGTTTGCTTTAACTTAGCCTAATATTTTAATTTATATTTAAGCAAAGGAATATATATATATATAAGTCTCATCAATTATAATCATATAATATAAAATTTTATGTTTCTAGCTATATTTTCATAAGTTTTTATAGCTGTAACTATCTTTAATTTTTCAAGCTTATATTAAAATATATGGTTTTTATTTTAAATTTTAATATATATAATACTCTTATATAATTAATTTTAAAATGCTTTAATTACCCTCTTAATATAATAAAAAGTTGGCTTTAATATAATTTTCTAATTTTTTAATAATTAAAAATTAATGATAGAAATTAATTTACTAAATTATATTAAATCTTGAATAATTTGTTTTCTAACTTTAAAGTCATAAGTCTAATGATAAACTTGGGTTTTAAATCAAGCATCATTTTTATAAGGTGCTTGTAAATTTTAAAAATTTTTAAAGGGTTTGTAGTTGAGTTTTAATAATAACCAAATAAAAAACTATTGATAATCACTCTAATTTAACTATATGTAAATTTAATATTTAATTTTTAAATCAAAAAATTATAATAACAGATACAAATAAATATATATTTATATATTGTTTTATTCTATCAATTTTTTATTTATATTTTGATGTTAAAAACTTTTAATATGTTCGAAAATTAATTAATTAAAAGTGTCATTTTTTATTTTCCAACCCTATATTATTTAATTGATCTTATATTTTATTATTTGATAAAAATCTAAAATTTGAGCGTTATTAAAGTGATAAATACTAGACTCCAATTAATAGAAATCATTGATCCAAAACAGAATAGAAGAAATAATTAACCTTGTATATTAATTATATATTATAATCGAAGAAATGTTTTAATTAAAAATGATATACATATAATATTAAATATTTTTCAATGTGGTAAATAAAAAAATTTTACATCCCATAATTCGAAATCCTATAAGGAGTTATACAAATTAAATTTTGAATCAGTGAAAAAAGATGAGTTTATGGAATTGAACCAATATTCAATTTCACTAACTTTTTTCCAATTTCAACCCCTAAGGGATCAAGCACACTTCAGTGGGTCATTACCAATTCTGAGTGAAATCTTATACCTTCGGGATACAAGATTGTCGACTCTTTATCATTACCTGCGGGAAAGTCTGAGGATTCACCACTAAGCTGCTAACGGCAGATTCCATTAATTGAAATGGTCATTAGTCAACAGAAAGTTATCCTTTTCGGAGGATTGAAAATGGCTAATGGGGTGATTGTCAAAATTAGTCTAATAAGTGTGAATAACTCTCAAGAGTTATTAACTCAATTCAGATTACTCTGATTCCTTAGGGGTTGGATTGGAAATTTAATATATATTAAAAAAATCAAAATTTAAAACTTAAATTCATATCAATATATAGTTTGTTATATTGAAATTATAGGGTTGTCTATCAACCCTTTGAACTTTTTTATTCCGTTAAAAAATTAAATTAATATAAATATTCAAAATATAAAGATTATTTAATAATCAAATAAAATTTAAAGAATTCTATTTATATTTTATAAATAACAAAATTTTATAATAAATACCAATAGATAATAGTCAACCACATGAGTGGCAAACTTGCAATAAATAATATATCCCAAAGGGTGTACTGTAAATGAACTCTTTTAGCTTGATAATGGTAGCTATGTTTAAAGAATTCAGCATCATTACTGGAATCATCAATCACCTCTAAATCGAGCATCAACCACTTGTGGTCCGATTCTTGAAATTCGTGATTTCCAACTGACTTTTGATTGACTTTGAAACCTTTGACCAATGTCCAATCCAATTTGCCCTCAAAATTCAATCCAAATGATTGATTCAGCAGCGTTGGCTCGTGGTTCATGGAGAAGGGGTCCCAGAACCCAACGTTAACAGCATCTTTCCTCACCTGCTCGTCGAAGTCTCTATCGTCCAGTCGATTGTTGATTTTGTGGTAATCTGAATGAACATCTAGAACGTGGTGCTGGAACCATTCGGATTCGGTATAGCCCAAGCTCTTCCAGCGGTAGACATCTTGGCAGTATTTGGCAGACAGGCGAGTGATGCCATGAGAGAGTGTGTTGAAGTCACCAAAGATGAGCTGGTTGGGGTAAGCTGCCAAGGATTGCTTAGAATGACTCATAATTTCTGAGAATTGCTCAACTCTTCCGATGATGCCCCCAAAACATTCTAAATGGGCTGAGTACGCTTGGATAGTTTTGCCCCATGGCAATTTGATTTGGGAGACTAACGTAGTACGTCTAATGTAAATGGAACATTAAATAAGAGTCAAAACCATTATGAATTAATGAAATATACCCTCCAAATCTAGGTTCTTTAAAATCTTCGCCTTGCTTCTCCCAATTAATAGGTTGATACTGGTGGATTAAAGCTTCAAAATTCATATCATATTTGGAGAATATGGCATTACCATGAAGACCTCCGCCCTAGTGAATAGGTTAATATTATTCATGACTAAATAGTCAATAAGAATAAGACTTACTTGGGCATTTTCTGGCCTCAAAGATGATTTCAGTTCGTTAAATTCCACGACAAACCCACCCAACCAATTCATCCTCTTGCAGATCATTTGTAACTGGTTGGTATTATTACTACGTTCACAGAATATATCCACTTCCTAACTCAACAATTAGTTACACTTTTAACAGTCATATATAAATAATCAATACTTGAATAATAGCAATATCAGGATTCAACTCTTCCAAAGTTTTTAAGATTTCTTGGATTTTGTAACCTTTTTCAATATTCCATTGTAATACTTTGACACCTTTCTTAGTTTTTTGAATATCTTTTTTAATTCTATAATCATAGGTGATAATATCACCGGGTGATTGATCGTTAATATTTTCAATAGTTAAATTGGGATTCATTATTGTAGTTATAATATATTATATTATATTATATTTAATTCAGAATTGATGAATAGAATAAAGGGTGATTATTGTAAGGATAATTGATTGACCCTAATTTAAATAGAATAATGGAATGTATATTTACTAAAGTGATGTTGGGATCCAGTGGATAAATTGAATAAATTTGAATTTGAATTTTTAATTATTTTCAACCTATATTTGATTTTAGAAAAATTATTGCTCATTCAACATTAGGTTGAGGAGTTGTTTTTATTAGATATTTAAATCATTATTATGTTTAATTGAATTAGCTGAATCAAAAATACAGTTTTCAGTATATTTCTATTTTTGATAAATATTCTATATTTTAGAATAAAATCCACTTTAACTCATCCCAAAATATTGAATAAATTTCATATGTTCACTATCAATTCAATTGAAAAACGATATAATAGTCAGTTGAGTACTATTGAAAGGATAAAATTATTAATTACGATAATATGGTAAATTCATATAAAATTATAACGATAAGATGGATTAGATTTAATCAACAGGATTTAGTTAAATAAATTAACAAATAAATATAATGTTTAATATTTTTTGGCGAATTCGCTAACTGAACAGCATTCAACAGGGATACCACTCACCGAGGTAGATGAAGCAGACGTAATCTTAACGACGACATAGTCACCAGCCTTGAGGTTGTAGAGATGAGGACTAGCTTGCTTCAAATAGGGATCCATCATAACGAATGCCTTATGATTACCATCAGTTCTGCCTGAGAATACTCTACCTTTCTCGAGTTGGTTGGGATGGGTGATAGGTCCCTCAATCAGAAGCAACTGGTGTGTACCGACCATCTTGTTGAGTCTGAGAAAGCCTTGAGTGTGGAAGATCTTGATAATGTCCTGAAGTCGTCGCTTCTTATCAGCGTCAGGAACGTCATCCACAAATTTGCGGTGAGCGTGCGTCTTTTCGCGCATAGAATACGCGAACATATATGCCATGTCATATCCTACATATTCCATTAACGACATAGTGTCTTGGTGCTCTGCTTCAGTCTCACCACAGAATCCCACGATGAAATCGGAACTGAGGGAAACATTGGGAATGATGGATCTGATTCTGTCTACAAGAGCAATGTAAGCTTCTCTTGTGTATCCACGACGCATTCTCTCTAGAACTTGAGTATTACCAGATTGAGCTGGCATGTGAATTGAGTTGCAGAGGTTGGGACGTTCTTTAATCAAGTGGATCAAATCGTCAGGGAAGTCTTTGGGGTGAGGTGATGTGAATCTGATACGAATGTCGGGATTGATCAAACTGACACGGTCCATGAGCTCAGTGAAGCGAATACCTCCCGGCTTTGTCTTGTAAATGGTATTAAATCCCTCAGCTAAGCTATCCCCCCTGGAGATGTAGTGAGATTCTGAAGATGTATCTCTGTATGAATTGACATTTTGACCTAATAGGGTGATCTCTTTGATACCTTGATCGCTTAATCTACGAACTTCATCAAGAATAGAATCGATAGGTCGACTGCGTTCAATACCTCTGGTGAAGGGAACGATACAATAACTGCACATATTGTTACAACCTCTCATAATGGATAAGAAGACACTTTGAGCATTGGGATCAAGACGCATAGGAACAATATCAGCATAAGTCTCATCAGCTGACAAAATAACGTTGGCGACACCCTGAGTTTGATCTGACTTGTAGGACAAATGTAAAAGATGTGGAATGGAACGATAAGCGTCAGGACCACATACAATATCAACCAATTTATCCTTTTCGAGCAATTTCTCCTTTAATCTCTCAGCCATACATCCCAATACACCAACTACAGGAGGTTGCTCCGTATTGAATCCACTCTTTACTTTCATCTTCTTCAAATCGTAAAGTCTGTGCCAAATTTTCGATTCCGCATTCTCTCTAATTGAGCAGGTGACTAAAAACACGACGTGAGCATCCTCAATATTATGTGTCCTCTTATACCCAGCAGAATTCATTACTGACATCAAAATTTCCGTGTCGTTTACATTCATTTGGCAGCCGTAAACTTCAACAAAATAGTTCTTTGGAGTCTGTAAATCTAAATTCAAGTATGGAGGTTGAATAGCTTTAGCGTTGGATGGAGTCGCTTGCGACATAATAAAATCGTGGAGGGAAGGGCCCTTAGAACGGTTGGAAAACACAATAGGTTCAGGCTTCTGTTTCTTAGACTTTCCACCAGGCACTTTCGCTTCTGTTTTGGTTTCTTGAACATTTGTGGAAGTAGAGTGGTGTCTGCAATAATTGGAATTAATAGTTTTAATTGATGACAGTAATCGATTGGTTCTTAGTCTAACAATAGATTTCATTTTATTATAAGATTCTAATTATATTCTATAAAAAATTAAATTGGATTGATATACAAAGGATTAAATAAATATTATATTAGTAAAACTGGCTAATTCTATTCAAATATAATATGAACTAAATTTGCAATAAAATCAATTTATTTGGATTTCTATAATTTCTGAATTGTGGGTTAATATCCCTTGTTTATATTTTGAATTAATTAGATAAGATATTAATAATGATATTTTTCATCTTATCAATCAAATGATCACTATAATACAACTATAGATAAAATAACACTCTATAACAACCTACAAATTTTATTAAAAATCTTTAATAATATTTAGGTTTGTAACTAATTATATCACTGGTTAATTTTTAATTCTTTTCGAATAAATATTTTAACTTTACTCAATTTAATAATTATTTAATCCATATATTGAATTGAATCATTTATGGTTCAAAATATTTTTTAAATTCTAGTAAATAAAATGATTTATGAACTTAAGACGGAATTTTAAAATTAATAGTTCTTTATTAATTTAATCATATTATTATATTCTAAACAGATTTTTGAGTATTTAAAAATTTTAAAAATTTTAATATTGTAATTATCATCAAAAATTAACCTCAAACAATTACCTAAGGATTAAAATTATTTAATAAAATATTTTGATTTGGTCAATTATATTATATATTAATATTGCAATCGTTATTTAATTTAAATTTTTTAAATTAATGGGGATCAATGAAGATATTAGATAATCTATGTTTCATTTTTATAGTAATTAAATCCTTAAAATAAAGAAATTTTTTGAGAATATAATTTGATTGCTTCCTATATTTTGATATTTTATATAGTACCGAAGTAAGTGTTGTATTAAGTCAATATTGTTGCATTAATGCAAGTTTTATATTAATAAATTGAAGAATTAATCCTTAGTTTGAAAAAATCATTGTATGGGGTTAAAGCTGATCTTAGTCAATATAATAGATCATTCCATTATATCGTAAAAATTTATTAATTTTTAGTTTATAATCGAATTAATATATAGTTAGTAAAAGGTATATAGAATCGAATATATTTCTATTAAAACTTTCAACAATTTATAATCAAAATACATAAATTTAGCATTTGATTTTTTATCAGATTTTATTAAATATGATAATATCTACAAATTATATCATTTAATGAATTTTTAAAAAAATACATTTATATTATTTTTATTAAAAATAACTGAATTCAAATGAAAAAATATTAAGGATTACGCTGATTTCTAGATTTCCTACAAAAATCTAATTAATATAACGAAAAGCAAATGAAAATGAATTAAACTTACATATTTTCGATCATTTGATCCAACTTATTAAGAAAATTATCAAGATCGCGATCCATTTCGGTATTGTCCAAATATTCTAACACTTTTTGCGTCCTTGCAGTTTCCCACTCCATCGCTATTTTGCTAATCCGTGATGCTTCTTGTTGTGTGCGTTGGAGAAATTCTTGCGGCGTGCCGTCGTACTCTTCGAGAGATGGTGCGGGCTTCATGCCTGGAAGTGTGTGAAGTTTTATCGATTTTCCCAGAAAATCTATCGCTTTTTTGTGTCGCTTGTTGACTGTTTCATCTGCCGATATTTCATAATTGTCGATTTGACAATATGGTGGAAGGTCATGTAAGGGATGTGGTTGGGATTGAATCTCAGGCTGAGAATGAGTCAGGGGAAGAGGCTGAGGCAGGGGCTGAGATTGCAGTTCAGGTTGGGGTTGTGGATGTGATTGTGACGGTGATAGCGATTGTATATGATGTGTTTGGGGCTGTGACGGTGACTGAGAAGTGGAAGTAGGTTCTGGTGATTTTCCTGATCGATATTGAAAGCGACGTTTATGATGCGTTGATAATGTTTCTACTAAGCCTGGTTTTGTTTGAACTAGGGACTCATGATTGGAGGAAGTTGGCGCCATTTCCAGTTTTTCAGATATTGATCGAGTTGGCTTAGGTTTAGCAAATTGAACAGGTTGAATGTTAGCAGTAGATGAAAGGATATTTTTTGTAGTAACAACATTGAATAATGTGGGTGCAGCTACAGTTGGGGAAGTATGTGAACTTGTACGTTGAATTTTGGTAGATTTAGCTATTCGATTTCGTTTGATTGATGCTGTTGGTGACATTTGTGGATGAACAGGTGATTGAAGCACCTTAGATTTGTCAAAATATACACTACTGTTATGGTTATCTTGATTAAGATATACATTTACTGATTTGTCCTCGTGTTTAATTTTTGGCTTTGTCGAAGATTTGAGACGCTTCTTAGCTGTGTCAGGTTGAGGTTTTGTTCTCTTTTTCATTCGAGATACTAAATCCATAAATAATAGTTAGTTATTAATAACCAACAAATATTTATCTAGTTGTCATTTGTTATTAATAAAAAGTTGTTTACCTTTAGATTCTGTTGGTTTATCTGATGAATTCGATGTAGACTGTTTATTATTCAAATCGTGTTTCTTTGCTGAACGTAGTAAATATGGTTTAGTCATTATATTAGACCTATCAACCATAGATTCAGGCTTGGCATTGGGTTGAGTAAGTGTGACAGTTCCAACCCGCTAATAATAACTTATTAGATATTGTATATTCAATAAATATTATTATAGTGACTTACTCGAGTACGATTTGCTATGATTGATTTCTCATCTGATAATCCAATATTGTATTTTGTATGCTCTTCTTCTTTGATAGCAATCTAAATAACAAGATTAGCAATAAGTTAGGGAAAAATCTGTGAGATTTACAGTGTTATTTATTTTAATAGACCTTGGAATTTTAGGTAAATAAATTTCTTCAGAATTGAGTTTTTCATTAGACTGTGATATTATTAATTTTACAATAGGGCAGTCTGGATTAAAAAAGAAATGTTCTTGAAATGGATTTTGATTACTTTTCCACTGATTTTTGACTAATCCACATAAAGAGCATTCTGTTTGATCCGGGAATTCAGTATTCGCATTTAAACAGAAGCCAGCTTTTGCGAGCTACCAATTACAACATATAAGTTAAATGAATAAAGAGCTATACCACAAGATATTTACCTCTATAGGATGGCAATTAGATCTTTTAAATTGGTGGGGCCACCAGTCTCTAAAAGTTTTTAACCGTGACGTAAAATAGCTTTCGCTTGTAAATTGGATTTTGTCAAGATTCATTTTTTTATTCAAAAATTGAAGCTTTGAAATAACCAAGTGACAATTCGGCGATTCTTCACAATGGTACTTTAAAGGATCGTCCCTTTCACACCAACTATCCACCTGACATTGGCACATATAACATGTGACAACATCTTTTATTTTCGATGTAGGTGTAAAAAAGAATCCAGCTTCTGCTAACTATTTTAAATTATTAATTTTAAACAAATAAATTGTTTTTCAATTTACCTTTTTAGGGTTTAGTTTGGAGTTAGATTTGAAAAACTTCCATTCATATTTGGCTTTTTTACTCGTATCAACCTTATCAAGCGGTATATTTCTCAAAAACTCTGCTTCGTCTTCAATTTTACCTTGATAATTTATTTGATTGGTAAATGACAATTCTCTATAATCTGAAAAATGATATAAAGCTAATTTTGTAGTTTTAAATTTCATTATGATATAATATTAAAAGAAATTAATCGATTAAATATAAACCAGTATTATCATATATTTGTTATGAATCAATTATTTTGAATAATTTTATATTTTCAAGTGTTAACAATTAAGGAGTATGAATTTTGAATGTAATACATTCATTGAATTCAATTTAATGAATTAAAATAGTTAGTATTCGTTTGTGGGAATATTAATTACAAAATTCTTGTTTCTCATTATATCTAGAAATTTTTAAAGATTTGATTGAATATAATTCAAAATAAAATATATACATATGTTTTTGTATATTCAAAATAATAACTTTAGAAGTAATAAATAAATTCCGCATAAATTAAATTTAGATATCATAAGTAGTTTTTAAAGTATAATGAATTATGTGAATTATTATAAATTATAATTTTCGGATATATATATATTTATGTGAATTTTATATTTAATATTAATTAAATTCCAATAATCCATTAATTAATTTTAAACAATATATATTTTCGACTTAAATTATAAGGAGATTTATCAGATATTAGAAATTTAATAGTCATAGCATTCTTAATTTTATTTATATCATATTAAACTCAAATTACTTATCAAAATTTAATATGATAGTTATTAATTTTTAGATTTAATCTAGTATATTATTTTATTATTATTGATTTATACTACAATAAATATATGTTAGTATATATGTTTAATCCTTTCATCAGCAGATTAATAATTTGATATTATCTAAAATTTTATTAATATTAATTCTTTAAATCCTGAATTTATAACATTTCAAATTAACATATACAATTGTGTATTATTTTGATAAATAAAAAATATTTAAAAGAGAATTTTTAGAAATATAATTATTTTAAACTAATCTATAATTGAAATTTAAATATAATAATAAAAATGTGACTTATAAAAATTTATTAATCCCATAATAAAATAAAAATTTAAATCTATTTATTTAATTCAATTCATTAAGAAATAATCAATAATATTTTAACAATTTAATTACTAACAATAATTTTATATTCGATATATTTTAATAATGTTTAGAAAAAATCCCAATTCTTCAAATTTTAAAAAATTTAATTTAAAAAAATCTACAAATTCAGAAAATTCAGAGAATAATGGTAATAGCACGATTAATGGTATTGGTTTTAAATTTACTTCTACAAAACCAACTAACGTTACTATTAGTCGTAATAGAGTGAATTTAGGTGAAGAAACAGTTAAAGCTGAAACTGATAAAGTTCAAATTATCACAGAATTTGACCCGAATGCAAAAGACCCTAGCGAAATCCCTGTTAAACGTGTTATTCCATGTATCGAAGAGGAAGGAGGCTGGAAAGCTAGAAAGAAAGCCATTTATATCCCTCAAAGTCAGCCTGTTGGTAAAGACGTTGTTACAACTACCGTCATCAATGGTGTAGATAGTAATACCAAGTATGGTTTGAAAGTTATGCAGCCAAAACCTACCGAACCTGAAGAAAACATTGAAGAGAATGAGTCAACTCAGACTGATTCAAAAAATACCCAACCTCAAGAACCACTCACACTCGAACAACAAGCAATCAACGAATTAGTCAATGAATCTACAAATACTAAGACGGTTAAGGTTATGTCTATTCCACTCCAATCCTATAACGAAACCGAAGCTTATCGCCAAGATATTGAATCCCGTCCCGATTCCTGCACCCTCGAAGAGTACGAAGAAACACCCATTGAGGAATTTGGTTTGGCAATGTTAAGAGGTATGGGATGGGATGAAGAAGCTGAAGAAAAAAAGAAAGCTAAAAAAGGCAAAGAGAAAGAATTAGTCCCTCAACCTAGAGAAAGACTGTTAGGATTAGGTGCTAAACCCCAACCCAAACCCGTTTCCAAAGATCGATCATATTCAGGTCACAAAGGGTATAGCAAAAGATAACTCTAGTCATTTTAATCATTATATTGTTAATTATTAACTTTGAATAAATTATCATTTCTATTTCATCTTCATGATATTAATGAGATTGTAAGCATATTACAAAATATGATAAATTTTAAAATATAAAATGCTATTAAAATTGATTTTATTTTGCATAGATAAATTAAAGCTTTAGAGCCTATTTAATTAACTTAGCCATATCTTCAACATTCAAGTTAATACCACTCTTGTCAATTTCATCCTTAAGTTCTTTTAACTTATTTCTAACATTAGTATTTGCCATAAGTTTAACCATAAGTACGGCCTTATTGCCACTTAGTGTCTGCATATCAAAACCTTCAGCTTGAAGAACTTGACTCAATTCTTGTAATTTGGCGATAACGTTAGGATGCTTCATCAATTCTTTAAGCATAGGCATCAACTTTTGGTTTTTCAATAAATTGGCATGATCGATATAATTTCTAGTTTGAAATTGGCTACCTAAAATAGAGGGAAAGGAAACCAATTGACGTTTCAAAATGTTTTGAGTAATTAATTTAGATGATCTAAGTAATATTTTATAATACATAATTTAAATTTTTTAATTGATATTTAGAATATATATATATATATATTTTAGACTTGATTTTTAATTTTATATAATAATGATTTAAATTTCATTTAAATTATTAGTTATGGGATTTGAATTGAAAATTAATTTTGATTATTTATACTTAACTAGATAAAAAAAAATCTGGTTAAAATGATTAATATATATATGTGCACATTTAAAAAATAATTGAATATACAAAATCCACATTATCTAATTTATAAAGATTATTTTATGCTATCCTTAATCTTATATGATAAATTATTGAAATAGATGCACTGATAAGATATTGCATATTAACAATATTTTATATAGATGCATACTTTGATATATTGATATTGGAGTTTTTATCATATTCAAAATAGTAATAATAATAATAATAAAACAGCCATTAATTATATTAAATAACTCTAAAATAAAGTTCAAGTTTAGAAATATTAATTTTATAAATGATAAATATAAATATTAAATTGTGTATATTTTAAATTTAATGTTATATGCCAAGGAAATATTTTGTATTGTATCGAGGTTTTATAAGAAGAGAAAACAATTACATATTTTGAGTACGAAGGGAGATAGAGAATAGGATTAGGAATAAAGCTAACAGAAAATTTAAGAATTTTGATTAAGTCAAGAGAAGGTTGTATAAGAGTAATAATGACGGAAGCACTTTGTAGAAAAATTTTACAAAATTCAATAATTTTTCACTAAAATATAAAGCTATTGGGAAAAAATAATTGATTTAAATGAATGAGATCTAAAAACAACAATCTAGTTATTGGGTTAATCAGTAAGTTGAATGTAAATAAGGGTTAATAAAGAGATAAAACTATTTGATCAGATTAAACAAGAGTTACATATAGTAGTTAACCGATTTCAAATATATAGATCAAGGTAAGAAGAATAGAATAATATAAAGCGACTTAAATTACCAAGAATCCAAGGATCTATACTTATTAAATCAAGTCCGATTAAAATATTTGGTTTATAATGTTCTCTTATCAAGGTCCGAAAGACAATTAGGATTTATTCCAAAACACCTATAATTACAGCAGACCCCTAAAGGTTGAGACAGTTTTACTTAATTAAAAAACTTATCTGCGGGAAGAGTAGGTGATCTTGAGGTAACCATCTTCAGTAGCCAAGCGGTTGAGAGAATCGTCGGCTTCACCAAGAGCACGGACGAAACCGGAAAGAGCGTAAGTGACAGATTCGGAGGTGATGACACCGTTTTCGTCAACGTTGGGGATGACGATTTGAACGGAAGAGTGATCCTTAGCAGTGATCAAACGGTTGGTGGCGGAACATTTACGGGGAATGTACAAGTCAACAATTTGTCCTTCGCTGTTTTCCATTTTAGCTTATTCTAAAATAATCAGGTGAGTGAACTGAGAATAAAAGAGGATTTTAATTAGTGAATTTTCATAGTTAAATACTGACTTTTTATTTAACAACCGAAAAATAAGAGAGGGTTTAAAATTTGTTAAGTTCACTTTCATACTCAAATTTTCAATTCGTTTTTATTAAATTGTGGGATTCTTTAATTTTGATTATAAAATTCCCAAATTCTAAATACTCAATATAAAATTTCTAAATCATATTAAACATTAATATAATAATTATACACCATTATTTATAGAAATATTAAATTTAATAAAGAAAATAAAAATATTTTTAAATATAAAGATTATATAGTAATTTGATAATATATGATTTTATTTCTTTAACTATCAATTGAACGTAATTTATTTTAACTTAACAATCATCTTAATGTATATATAAATATTTGTGCATAAAAGTAATTGAATATAAATTATACAATTTTTTAAATTATTTTACATTGATTAAACATAATCATAAATACTCTATAATTTTACTAAATAATTATGGCTATTAATATTTTATTAAATAATTTATTAATTTTATATTTATATACTTAACCAAAATTTATTTTTTGATCATTTTTTTAACTATGAATAAATATAAAATATTAGTGATGTGAGTTATATTTAATACAAATAAGAATAATTTATTTACTATGGCGATGATATACAAAAATTATCAATTCAATTTTGTTATATTTTTTTTCAAAATTTAATATTTGAACTAACATCTATAAGATATAGAAAAATTATTAATATCTTAAATAAAAGTTCATCCGAATTAATCAAATATAATTAATAATTCTATAGAGATATCTAATAGTTCAATTTTAATACCACATGCTTACCTCTTCACTTAAAATATATATTTTGAATAATAAATGAATGCTGTATTATGCTGTGTTTTAATTCATCAATAAAACCATAAAATTAGTATTAAGAATGAAATATTCATTTACTAGGAAACAATTTGTTTTTATTATAGTTAATCATATATAAGTTTAATTTTATATTCATTACAAATATTCAAATTAACACTAAATTCAACTATTATTACGATAATAATTAATTGTTATATTTTGTTTTCTGTAAATTATATTAAATCATTAAAGATTCTTATACAGTATATAGCTATATTTTTATAATTTTATCAAAAATTGAACTAAAGAATAGGTTTATAAATTCGTGGTTATGATAAACACATAAATTATTACTATTCAATAAATATCCAATTACCTTTAAAACCATCAAGCTTCTAATTTATCACATCTTCAATTAACTGAAATTTATCATATCAAAATGAAATTTGAGAATACACTAATATTGTGTTAATTGTAATAAATTAATTGATTTTGATATTTTTACAATATATACTAACTGTAAATTATAAAATATTCAATGTTTTTAATCTACTTCTATATTCATTCCAAATTATATATATTTCATATTTATAAGGATCAGATACACAATAATAATCGTTTTATAAGTTAAAATGCGCTCTAGGGTTCTCAGATTATATTGAATACCATATAATAAAATAAATACTAAACCAATATTGAAATCAAATTTTATTAATTCAGGTAATATCAATTTAAGCTAAAATTATATAATCTTATTATTCAAACTTTTTCAAAAAAAACCATAGAGAAAAATAAAACAAAAAGTCTTTGAACAATTACTGATTTTATTAAAATATTATTAATTAATATATACTCAGGTATATAATTAATTGAAATGAAGAATATAACAGTATAATTTTATTGAATGGACAAAGCTATTATTTTCACGAATATATTAGCCAAGGTTAAAATAAACTAATTATGTTTACTAACTATTGAGATTCCAAAAATATATATTGTAAGTTTAATTAAATTTGTTAAGAAATAATAAAGGAATACTGAATATTATATATAGTTAATAATATCTTTCATATGAATATTGATAATATGAAATTGATTATAAATTTAAAAATGTAAAGATATATAAATTTGCAATATCAATATGCTATTAGCTGACTTTTTATATGATTACATCTATAATTTTTGGATATTCGATACCAAAAGTTAAATGTGTTCTTAAATTTTCATTGATTCAGTAATACATCTAGAGATTAAGCTTTGTAATACAAAATATATTTTATTTGTATTCAAAATGAAATTTACATCAGTATTCTAATTTTATTTATGAATAAAACATCTATTTAATTCTGGTGAATTTTATGTGTTAAGAGATATCAGTACTGAAGCTTACCAATCGTAAAAAATATGCTAATTATTAATGATATAACATAATTTAAAGTTTAGATTTTATGAATTTAATAATATTTCGATTGAATGATACTCAATAATACAGCTTATTGGTCATTTGATTCAAAAATTAATCATATAATGTATAGTATCAATTCTTTATAATTATGTATAAAATAAAAATTCAAGTTATAAAATATCATCATATCAAAAATAACAATTGCTATTAATCACTTGGTAAAACTCAATATTACATGAATTTCATCTGATTAAATTATTAATATCATTCAATTTATTTAGGAATTTTTAATCGTTAAAATAAATATAATTTAATTACAAACATACCAAATTAAAATGATTAATTTTAAAAATATATTTATAATTTGAATTTCTCATAATTCAATATTTATACTATAAACTTATTAAAATACATTCTTACAAATATTTAATACTTTGTTTAATTATATTTCTACTACTAATAGCTTAATACTAAAATTCAATATAATTCTATATAATAGTTTTCTTTTTGAGAATATAGAAAGCAGTGAAATATTTAAAAGGACTAAATGAAAAGAATTATAAATTCAGCCAATCAAGTGATATTAATTAACTATCAAATCATTAATTGTATTGCAATTGCGATTTATTCAACTGTTATAATAATTATTGTCAGTATAATTTTAAACTAATTATTCAATTGAATTAAAATTATTCATGGATTAAATCATATGTCTTAATCATATATGTTAGGTATATATTTCACTAGAATAAATTAGAAATATCATTAGGATGGGATTATAATAATTTTATCATTGAAAATTCACAAAATTTATAAGATTTCATATTGTCAAAGAATAAATTATTGATTCTCTGCATCAATTATTTAAAAACACTGAATTCGAGATTATATTTAAATTAATGAATTCATACTCTTTTTAAAAGTCTTAAAGTTATAAATATAAATTAAAATTATTAAATTATAATATAAACAATTAGTGAAGATATTATATCTATTTTTATAAGGATGATTATAATTTTTACTAGTAAATTTAATACTAAGTTATTGAAAATTAAAACTGTCAATAATTATATTGCTTCAATTGAGTTGCAAAATAAAATTTTCAAATTTATAAAATCTAAATAATAAAATAGCTCAATTATAATAAGATAATGAGTATGAATAAGGACATATGATAAGAATTCCACTTGTAATATATAATGACAAGAAATTTAATAGTATATATTATAAATTGTTTATACTATTTCAATAATAACATCACGAATCAGCATAGCAAATACTATTCCAAAATCATAATAATTAGTTAATGATTATAAATTACTTGATATATACGTATATCGTTTTGTGTTATTGAGTTTTTTAAAAGAAATACATATTTGAATTATATTATCTTTTATAATCGTAATAATATACTAGTATAATGATATTATATTAAGTTATTATTTTATAATTCTTAAATCAATCCAAATTAAATAAAATTAAAAATTTCACAATACCCTATCAAGAATATGATTTCATATTATAATTGATTAGTATTATTGAAAATAAAAATTAAAAATAATATTTAATATTTTATTGAATTATTTTCAATTAATATATTAATTAAGAAATTAGTTATATCAAATAAGTAAATTAAGTTATTTAAATTTATTTTAATATAATTTGATGGAGAATAATCCTGTCAATTACTCAAGAAACTCCAATTACCGCAGGATTCGAGAAGTCACATTGGAGATATCACATCCCATGAACTAGTTGATCCTATTACTTTCTGCCCATAAGTCATTCATGTCCACAAAAATCAACAATGGAACCTAATATAAGATTATCATAAGCAAACTAATAAACATATCTTCTATCTTCATTTTCAAAAGTATACAGTCTCTAAGTTTTTCTCGTAACCCTCACAAAAGTGTTGAGTCGTGACGAGCGTGAGATATTTACTTTATTCGAAGAACCTGATTCATAACAAATCATTTTCACCTACTTTGGTGAACCCCAATAATTTCCCTTAATTCCGTGGTAATTTATCGTTTACCACTGGCGATTCCCCGTTTAAGCTCGTAAAACCCATTGTTGTCAGCGTTAACCCCCGACAAATTTAATCAACTTATCAATTTATTATTGCTTCTTTAAATAATGGTATTAATTACATATTAATAATAATATTGAAACAGTATTATTACTAAATCATTCAAAAATTAAAATTTATGTTACACAAATAAATACTTTCTAATATAACTGAACTGGTATATTGATATATTTGATGAATTAAATTTAAGCTTAAATACTTATTAGAATGTGTTTATTGATAGAAAAATATATGAGTTAATTGAATGATTATAATTTAAGTACTCAATGTAGAAATGTACTACTCTGTCAAATATTATTTGGATACAAAGCAAAGTAAAGATATTTCTTTTCGTTACAAAATCTAAAAAAATAATAGATAAAATTAAAATTTAAAATGAAATAAACATTATAAATTTTATTTTATTCTAATCTAAACAATATTTGAACTTATTCAAAAATATGTAATAGGTAATGGCAGTTTGCCAACTCATTCGAGTTTTGTTAACTACTAGTTTTTACACAAATATAATAATTAAGAATAGAGTAACGCTTGAATTTGATTGATTATGGATATTGATTTTTATTCAAGTTATCAAGATTAATATAATACAATCTATCAAACTTATTCTGTTCTGATAAAAGATTATTAAACATTAGTTTTATTACTAAAAAATAATTGACAATATTAATAATTATTATTAAAGATTCAACAATAATTCTTTAATAATGCTATTGTGATATTTCATTTTCATAGATAATGTTATAGCAAAATTAGAAATTATTATGTTGTTAATATATCAGTTAAATTGTAAAGTTTATTGAATAAATCAATCGCTATAATATAATAGAAATCTTGAAATCTTTTTAAAATATGGCCTAGAGTAGTTATTATAGTATGTTTGATAAAAGTATAAATTACAATGTTCATGTTAAACAATATAATGTGGTGTGTGAACTATAGTTTTTTATAAGGTTTAATCAGTGTGAATGAGTTCGAAATATTTACCAGCCAATAAAACTAAGTAAGTTTAATTCTATATCAAACATACAAACTATTGGTTAAAATCAATATACAAATAGTTGAGGAGAATATAATTTCTGGAATAAGATATATAAAAAAGTTGTGAGAAAAAGAAAATAAAATCAACAAAATTAACGAATTTTAATGCTTTATAATATCAGGTGTATATAAGGTTTTACCTCGTACATATTTAGTAATTTATAACCAAATTAGATTGTGTTTAACAAATACATTATTACCTATCAACGGTCTTAAACTTCTCTTACCTTTTTAATATTAATGAAAAAGTTCAATCAAAGTTTATATCAATTATAAGAATATTTTTCAAGTTTAGTTTTTTAACTTTAAAATGATATAATTATATTACATAATCAATATTATATAAAAAACTTATAAAATAATATGAACACAAATAAGATTAAATACTGATATGATACAAACAATACCAAATATTTAAAATAATATGAATTAGTTACCTTGTAATTAAATTTTAATCTTTTTAAATTTTTGGTAATATTGTAAATCTAAAATTCACGTAGAGAATAAAAGACAAGTAAACTGAATGATGAAGAGATATAATTAATCTAGATATTTATTAGAGGTATATATATTATTTAAATAGTTTTACTAATAGGTGTTATCGTGTATATTAAACTTGGAAATGTGTTAACAAAGGTATATATAATCAAATTTTTATAAGACAACTATAATTTTCAACCTTCAATGATTTGAAGGTAAAATATATTAAAAGTTCAATTTATAGTAAACAATAATTTTAATTATTTCGAATATAACCATATTATTAAAATTATTGAACGACGAGAAAGTTAAGTTATCACTTTTGTATTTTAAAAAAAATCTTTAATTGATTTTTATAATAGTTTTTATAATTAAAACAGAGTGAAAGCAACCTTTATCCTGAATAATTATTAATTCCAAAAGAGCTGAGATTATTTGAGCTTAATTATTCTATTCTTTAATGTGAGTATGAATATAATTTAAAATTGAATGAAAATTAGATTTTTAAATTATTTTTATTATTTATATAATCATCAATTGATATTTTATTAATTCATAAGAACAAAGGTAATATTAATTAATTTAATTGAAATATACTGTTTAAGATATAATTTGAAATATTAATTCAAATTAAATACTATCAAATAATAGTAATAAGTTTTAATAGTTATTCATTTATAATTTAATTCAATTATTATAATATTTAACAAAGTGCCTTGTAGTTATAGTAGAACAATTTATTTATAAGTAATAATTTTACAAAGTATCCTAATATAGTGAAAGAAATACAATTATAATTCAAATCTAAAGAGCTTACATAAGTTATCATAGATAATCCCAAATAGCAATTTATCGATAATAATGATATTTACTCTAAATTAAAATATGTTAATAATATTTAATATCAATAGCCCTTATTCATTATGTACCAACCAATTATTAAATTTCAATTATAACTGAAAATGCACAAAGATCTTATTCAAACTAAATGATATACATTTATTAATAGTGTAATTGTGTTTATAATGATACAACATGTGATAATTGCACAATTTTTTTATTTTTTATTTGATAGTTTTAGTTGATTATTGATATCATGTTATTGTAGTAGGTGAAGTTTGATATCCAATTTAGACATATATATTTTAGCGACAAAGAGATAGAATAAATTGTTTTAAGAAAATCTGATAAAACATAGCTTAGCCACCATTGATTATATAAATGCGAAATATTTATGTTATATACAGTATTAAAATTGTACTAACATGAGTCTAATTTCCAATGGACTTTTAATATTGAACTAAATTTAATTTAATTTAATTTTAACCCTTGATTTTCAAAAGATAAATTAGCTATAATGATTAAAATCCCCAATATATCTATTTATCAATATTTTTATCATTTAATAATGATATTCAAATATATAAGTCTTTTCATTAATATTTAATTGATTTTAGAAAGATAACATAGATAACAATTTATAGATAATGTACAATTTATTAATCATTTGTTAGCTACTAAACCAATTTCGTCAATTGATTAGATGAATTGAGTGAGACGAATATTAAATTTTCAATCTAAGTTTATCATCTTGCATTATTAATTTCTATAGTGTAATCATTTGCTCAACTGTAAACTGTAAATCATAGTTTTTTTGATATATAAATTAAGATTAAACTATAACTGAGAAACTATTAAAAATTCTGTTTTAACTTCAAATAATCCCAACTTATTTTTTATTATAAGCCTAACTTTTACACATAATATTAGTTTTCCATGAGCAAAATCCAAAAACTCTCCTTCACTGGAATCAAATGTTTTGATCCAGAAATTTCAACTAAATTAGAATTAAACCCCAATTTAAACATTATTGTTGGTAGTAATGGCTCGGGAAAATCGGTAAATATAATTTTTGATTAATCAAATGGTATAACTTTTCTAATTTTATTCTTTTCATTTTAGTCCATTATTGAATTGATAAAATTCATGATACATGACAATTATTCTCTTGGATATAATGGAGCAACTTTCTTATATCATCCAGCGGTAAATTTGTGATTCTTATTTAATAATTTTTTAACTAATCATTTATTAGTTAATTAAAAAATCAATAGTAAATGCAGAAGCCAAATTAATTTTTGAGAAAATTGATGGTAGTACTACCATTCGAACGAAATCAATGAGGTCCGTAGTAAAAGATGAAGGAGTTAGATTTCGAACTCTGAAGTCTTCATTAATCTTTAAAAACACTAATAACGTAATTATCACCTGAATATTATAAGTTTAACCTCTTATTAATTTATTCTGTATTTAGACATCTGAAGAGCTTCAAAATTTTCAACATTTAGAACCACAAAGCCAAAAACATTTAAATATTCCTCACCTGATATTTAATTATGTTTTATTTTGTAACCGTAAAGTCGATGATTGGTAAAATAATTCATAATATTATCATCATACAATGATTTTAAATTGTTATTATAGGCCATTTTGTAGATATTTCAATTCAATACTTAACAAAATTATTACTTCCGAAGAGTAAGCTTATTATTTTTTATTCTATTTTATTGTGATTCTCACATCTTTTATAGTGAAATTAAAAATTTTGAGTTTTCAAAAATTATGTTGCTTAAAGAGGTAGTAGATACGAAATCCTATGAAACCAATGTGAATACCTTATATCCTGAATATCAAAAGGCAGAAGAGGTAAGAGTAGCATTATTGTATAATTTTATTCAACTAATTCCAATTTTTGATATTAGTTGAAAAAACGAATAAGAAACATTGAAGACGAATCTAAAGAACAAGAAACAAAGGTCGAAAGCTTTATTGCTCAAATCGAACAGCTAAGTGAACAAATAAAAAATTTAACCGCTAAGAACGACAAAGCCGAAAATTTGCAAAAAGAAATAAAAGTTTTAGAACTTTTCAGAGAAAAAATAGACACTAAAATGAGCTTGGTTCAGACGGACTCGACTATATTGGCTGGTTAGTAAATAAACCCTACATATTTTCTTATCTTCAATTATGTATTTTAATTTAGAATTCGAAAGAGAGAGATTTACTGACTTCAACTCTTACGAAGATTTTCAAGAAATTATTAAATTACAAATCCAAAACCTTCAAAGAGATGGTTCACAAATTGAAAAAAAGAAATCTGATTTAGATAAGGAATACAAAATAGCTTTATTACAACGGTCAGATTATGAACATAAATTAGAAGTAAGTTGAACTATTTGAATAAAATTTATTTATATTAAATATTATATAGAAATTTAATAACTTACAAAATCAATTGAATCAGCTTATTCAAGATTCAACTGATGGCTTGGAAATCGATGAAGAACTTTCTATTGAAAATTTTGGACAATCAATCCAAGGATTGATTGATCACCAGAAAGAAATTCAGAGTAATTCACGTGTAAGTGTATCCAGTATTGATTAGAATTATAATAATAACTAACATATCATATTTAGATGGAACTTTATTTTGATGAGAGGGAATTAATGGACGAATTAATTACCCTCAAAGTTCGGTTAAATGATACCAAGCTTAAATATGACCAAGTACGCCTAGCTAAAGTAAGTTTTTATTAATCATGGTAATATCTATAGTTCAATTATCTAATCATTTTAAGATGAGACTTGAAAATTGTAGTAATGCGGCTTCGTTAACCAACATTGACCCTACCGATCCTACAATAAAAAGTGTGGATAGTTTGGATGCCAGAATCAAACATCTCTCCGAACGACAAGAAAATTTGATTGCTGATATCCAAAAATCAAATAACTTGATCGAACAACTTAACTTGAAAAATATAATTAATGAAAAAAAGTACGAAAAAAAATGGTATGAGTTATGCCAGTTAAAAGCTAAATATGAAACCCTCAAGGCACAGTATAATAGGTACAATATCAATTCATTATTTAATATTAAATTCTAATTTGTTCTTTATAGTCTTGACTATTCCAAGATTCAAACTTTATTAGCGCAAAGCAAACGCGATTTAGAAGACATTGAATCAAAAAAAGGTCAACTAAACACACAATGTGACCTTAATACAGCCCAAATCCAGGAACTGGATTTTATGTTATCAACAGGTAACATTGAGGGCAATTACCACAATAATTTAAAGCGCTCAGAAATTAAATCTGAGTTGAACAAAATCACCCAAGAGATTCTATCCAAAAAAGAATCTCTCCGAAAACTAGATAGCTCTCAAATAAAAATGCAAATTGAAAAGTTAAATAGAAAATTGGTCCAAAATCAAACGCAGGTAAAAATCAATTATCCACTTTTTGATATAATAATTAATATTTGATATTTTAGCGTCATATTGCAGTTGGAAAAATACTTAGTTTAGGACAGCAAAAACTGCCCCTTCAAACGGAATACGAGAAATTTTATAGTTCTTCGATAGATAATTATAAGAGATTACATAGGATTCTGCAGGTAATCCTAATAATAATTTTAAGCTTTATTAAATTTTAACTATATTAATAGGATAAAATGAGCCTCAATAAGAATATTCAAGAAGAGTGTTTTAAAATCGATGAGTAATATTATTTCTTTATATTTTCATTCGATGTTTATTATATCATATATAGATCGATCATTGAATATCGTCGCAAAAAGATCTCTGACTTGAACGATTTGCTCAATAATATGTGGGCATATTTTACTCAAATCTCAGGTATTTACATATAATTTTAGCTATAACTATCACACTAAAACATATAATAGATATCCAAACTATAACAATCAAAAATATATCTGAAAACGAGTCAACTATTAATCCTAGATATAAAGTAATCTTTCAATTTATAACAATTTCTATTTACTAATATTGCAATAGGTTTTCATGGTCAAAAACGGGGCAGAACTTGAAATGGGAGGAATTTGTAGTACTGGTGAAAAAGTACTTGCCTCATTACTTATCCGACTTGCCCTGGCTATTACCTTTAGCTCGGAATGCAAATTCATTTGCTTCGATGATCCTACTGCGTATTTAGACCAGAGTAACACTTTGATATTTGTGAAATGTTTAGATAGGTAAACAGCAAGCTTATTCTAGTGATATTTTACTGACTTAAAATTAGACTGTTTGAATCATCTGAATGGGGGTCCAGAATTCAAATAATTATAACTTTCAACAACGAATTATTACTTTCTGAAAAGCTCATATCATCCAATATTAGCTATTACAAAATTGAAAAAAAAGGGTAAATTTTAAATTTTTTAATTAGTACATCAATGATTTATACTTTAAACTTTAGGCTTTTTTCTCAGATTCATCCAATATCAACCACTTTATAATATTACTCTATATTTTAAAGGGAATTTTTTGCAATTAAAAATAAATTAATAATTTCTTTTATTATTAATAACTTTTTGCCATATTTTTAATAAAGTTTTAATACCTAGAAAACAGTTTTTTTTATTAAAGATTAATATTTGATGTTTTATAAACCAATTAAAATTTTTTATTGAAATGTTCTTTTATATAAGCTATCTTTTTAATTTTTTAAATTAATTATAGTTATATAAGTTATAATCTAAAGAAAATATTAGATATTATATTTTTTACTAGTTATTTTCAATTAAGATATTATTTACAATATTAAATTTATATATTTTATAATTATCATGTTGAATAATAAGTTTGCTTAAATTATATTAAGAAT
>JNEM01006685.1:0-12878 GCA_000697335.1 Conidiobolus incongruus B7586 | reverse complement strand
TTATATAGTAATAAATAATTGATTTATATACTATTTTATTATCAAAAGTTGTTTGAAAATTATAGATAATTTTAAAGGGTTTATGGTTAAAATTAATTGACTTTAAAATAAAAGGCTTTTGATAATTATTATTAGGTTTAAACATAATTAAATTAAATCATAAATTTAAAAAAAATTAATTTTTTAATCAATAAAGCTATTATATATATATATAATTTAAATCTATATATTTTCTTATTAATTATATATTTATATTATTTATTATTAGTAATATATTTGAAACATCATAAATCAAAAAATTTCTCTTTGATCATATATAAGGTAATATTAAGTTAGAGTAAGATTAAATTTTAAATTAAATATTTAAATTAATATTTCTTGTTAATAGATATATATATATTTTATTTTTTAAAATAATAAAATATGATTATATAATAATAGATTTAATAATTAATAGTTATAAATTAAACATTAATTAATATTATATTAATAATTAATACTATTTCGAATATATTTTAATTTAATTTGAAATTATTATTAATTATAAAATTTTTAAAAAATTTAAAAAAAATTAATGATAATAATAAATATATTATAATAGCTGCTCTTATGTATTATAAAAAGATAAAAATAACCTTTTATTTAATATAATATTTTAATATTAAAGTTTTAAAATACAATAATTTATTATTTGATTAAAGTTTTTAACTATGATTGTATCATAATCTAAAATATAATATTGGTAATCTTTCGAAGGATTTTTAATCAAAATAATTAGGTTACTTTTTCTGAGGTAATAAACAATTAATTCTATATTAGTAATTTGAACTTTATTATCAATAATTAATAGCAACTTATTTTGGTAAAACAAATCAGTTTTAATAAGACTTGACTACCATTATAATCAATATCAAAAATATTATAAATCACCTTTTCGCTTAAAGATATTTATTTGAATAAAAGATTTGATATAATTATTTAATAAACAGTTTACTAAATAACAAATTAAGACTAATTAAATAATATAGAGCTGGCTTTTACCACCTCTACCAAAGTTAGAAAAAGAGTCAAAAATTATTTTATTTACAAATTTGTTTATTTAAATATTACCTTAAATTGTATTTTTTGTGATAATGATAACTAAAAGACTATTTGGGTTTACCATTAGACTAAACCTGTGGTCTATTTATAAAGCATTAATAATTACTTATGTAGTATGTCTTGTTAACAATATAGGTGAATATTATAATATATTACCCGAGCTAAATAAAGAAGCATTATTTGGAGGGCTTAACAGGTAGCTGTATTTTAACTTAATATATAAGGTTAGTAAATATTCTTTTAAATTCTGATTGTAATTTAAATACTTGAAAAATTTTAAAATAATTATATAATAATTTTGGTATGTTTACCAATAGATTCTTATTATAGAAAATTTATTTCCCACCCTGATAATTTAAAGAGAATTTAAAACTGTAAATTAATTTTTAAATAATATTATTAAATTTGTATATAATTGATAATATTGTGGTTGATAAGATATTAACTCGCCCGACCAACTTCATCTCGCAACCAATCACCTTATTGAGATACAATCCTGGAATACTCATGACACCACTTCAAGGTTTTATTTTTCTGAAGACCTGATATACTTCTTTATATCACCTATGACTGGCCAATTATCTATAAAATAACCGTTGTCGAAATACAATTTCAACATCACCTCCGGTCTTCTGCAAAGCCTATTAAATCCCTAAAAAACCTAATAAAGCACCTTAACCCAAATATCAAACAAACCATCAGCAAACCGCTCCCTTGTCAATTAACAATATCTTACTGGCAATGAGTAAATGCACAATATAAAAAGAAAATTTTAAAAAAATTAATTATAACTAATAAATACTATATATCAAATCAATTTAATCACTAATATTTGAAATTTTATTTACTATTATGAAAGTAATATGTATAATTATTTTTAATTGCATATCATTTATAATTCACTTAAAATCTATTCAATGATTCTTAATAGAAGAAACAAAACTATAAAATTATGCTTATTATTAAAAATATATTGACTATAAATGTACTTATAAATTCCTTGTAGTTAAATAATAATAAAATTAAAATGACTATAAAACTTTATAAATTGGGATATTTTAAAAAATATCCCAATTTGAATAATGAACTTAGATATAAAAAATAAGAATAATTAATTAATTAATTAATTCAAAATTAAGTATATTTGAGATATTGAAAATATTTACCAATATAAAAATCATATTTAAGTCAAATTTAATAATTTCAAAAAAAATTAATCGAATTAATAATCAAAATTAAAAAACACAATATAATATATACGTTTATAAAATCATTGATATAAAGAATATAATATAAAATATTATTAATTATCAAAGTTAACCAGCATATATTATTATTTAGTGCATATTAATATTCATTGATTTATTCATAAAATCAAATCATTATAGATTTTAATATAATCTAAAAAATGTCAAATCAAAGATACTTATTTTAAATACCATGATTTAAGAGTATTATATAATCAGAGTAGTATTACGAACAAACATCATTAAAAATATTGTTTATTAATATCCCTTGATAACAATTATTTTTAAAAACTTCAATATTGTATTCTAATATAAACAAATAATATTAAGAATTAAAAAATTTTTTTGTTTATTGAAATAAACATTTAATTATTAATTTTTTTAATAATATATTAGAAATATTAGAATTATCAATAAAATAGATGTTTATTAATTAAAACGAGAGATGAAAATTAATTAATGAGATTTTTACACTAAAATATTAGTGTTAATAAATAAATAAATAATATGAATTGGATCCGAGGGTAATGGGCTTTCTAATAGTTGAAGTCGAATTAACTGTAACTAGAATTGAAATTAATTAAAACTGAAAGGATATGGTTCGAGATGGATGGCAAATGCAGCAACGGACAGTTGATTGAATAAATGAATTTGAACTATGTTATGAGAGATGGGAGCAAAGGCAGTTAACTTAAGACCAAATAAAATATTCAAATCATTGGATTGGCTGTAGCATGCTGTGTCTGAATAGAAACACTTACGTTAGTGGCTGGAGTCACTTGCGCTGTTGAAGTGGGCTGAGTGGTTGTAGCTGTAGGGGCAGCAGCTTTAGCCTTAGTTTGCACTGATTTGGGTCTTCCCCTACGTTTATGCTCGACATCAATACAATTAGACTTGCCCAAATGAACACATCGTTTACATGGTCTAGCCTCATCGCAGGCAAGATGTGCTTTCTTACAATGAATACAGGCTCTTCCTACATTTTTATGGCGCTTGACTTTGATAGAATCGAATGAATTGTGATGAGGGTTTTCAATTACATCGAGCCCTTCGGGGTAGTAGGGGAGATGTGCACCTGATCCCGCAGCAAAATAAGGACTGTAGTAATAGTTTTGATATGCAAGTGAGTAGGGATCTGTTGATAAATGTGGGTAGTCTGTTGGTGGATATGCAGAAGCATGATTATAATTCATTGACTTCCATGCGTTGGATCGGACCGCTTTCATCATTTGAGGTTGAGTAAAGTCCATATTCATATTATGGTGAAGAGCGGCATTTAAGCTTACCCCTTGATTAAGAAGGTTTTGATGAGCAGAATCAAGGTTTCCTCCATGTGGAACAGAAGGATGCATCTGGGTGGGAGTGGGTGGCTGATTCTGTGACTGACTGTTGTGGCCATGGAACAGATGCATCATCGAATTTTGAGGTGAACTAAGGCAAAATTCGGACTGATGAGGACTCAGCTGCTGAACGAGAGAAGGAGGATAGGACATTAATCCCATAGAATCATCGTTAAGCCCAAGTAATCCAGTTTCCATTTGATTTTGTATGTCCTCATGATAATTACCAGATTCTCTCTGTGAGCTCTCAGCCATTTGATTGAATTTAATAGCATTCATTTTGGTTTGATAGGCTTGCTGGTTTTTTGAAGATACATCTTGATTCACGTCGTTATCGGTGTATCCTCCCATCATATCGTTGCGATTCATCATTTCCATTGGAACACCATCATCTTCAGAGGCAATTCCTTCTGGGTTCACCTTCATAAAATTATCGATGATTGCTTGTGATGGAAGCTCCATGTTGGATAATAGGTCACCCATTTCGTTCCATAGAGATGAGTTATTCAAGTTGGTATCTTTGCCCTGGGTAAATTGATGTCCTTGATGATTATTCAAAAACAAATGTTCAAAATCCTTCATGCCAGAGGGTTTTGAATTATCATCTTCATTTTTAACGTAAGTTAGAGTTGATTCATAATTTTGATTTTTTGTATTAATATTAGGCAAAGAAAACATTCTACAATTCTAAGACAATATGAGAGCAAAAGAGAGAAGAGGACCAATAAATAAAGTTTATAGCCAGCCAAAGTTGGATAGCCTTTCAAAAATATGTGGATAAATGTTCGACTTGTGTGCTTACTATATACCATTAGCCAACAACAAAATATCAACTAATTGCTGCCAATCCCTAGTTGATTTTATTGACCATAAACAAATCCCCATTCCTGAATCAGTCAGATGAATTAATTACAAGATTCAAAGATGCAGCCAATCACTGTTAAAATTGCCACGTGAGTCACTTTAGGATTGTGAATTTTGAATTGAAAGTAAAATTTGATTGGTTGTAGAGATTGTTTAAGATGGATTGAATTTGTTAACGACAATAAGTTGATATATGTTTAAAATATTAAAGATATCAATTTAACCATTAATATCTAAGGTTTATTGATGACTTTCTTAAATAGATTAGCTGTAAGTCTATACTAATTATAGAAAATGATTTTATAAACTGTAACTTACAAATTACAATTGCTTTTTAAAATGATATTAGATCTCATCGGAAATATTTCATATTAAAGTTTTTGTAAAGAGCTAAATGAAATCATGTCAAAATAAATTTATTCGTTATTGGAAAAATGTTATGAATATTGTCCAGGTGCTATATTGAATATATAATCCAATTATAAGTATTATTAATAACAAAGTATAATGTTATTTTAACAAGCAAAATATTGTTGACTATTTCAATAATAATTTATCCACTATAACAAACCTAATTATTCGCAAAAAGTTAACGATAGACATGAATTGATTAATTCAGAATTAAAAGATTCACCATTCTGATTCCTAAATTAGATTAGCGTAAGAATAAATCAGTCAATAAATGGCTATTGAAAGACTTTTTGCAAAGTGGGTATTTCAGTTTGTTGAATGGAATAAAGCTCTAAAACTTTTTATAGTTAGATGAAATCTTATATCGTTCAACAAATGAATAATTATTAATTAGGATTATTTGAAATAACTTTCATATATATGAATACATGATCTATAAGAATTTGCTTGGAGGTTGATTAATAGTAAATCCTTTATTCGTGGTATATATTTCACTATTATAATTACTATTATTTTATTTAATATTAATATTCGCCTTTCTATCTAAATTTAGAAACTACAGTAATTTCTTAGATTTATAAGAGATTAAGGATTACATATTATATCAATCACCAAATGATTTAATATTTAATAAACTTTATTCCAAATCTTAAGTTTGATGATTTAAGAAATTGTGTATTAATATATTGGTTTTTGCTTAATTATAATATTAATCACCAATAACCTTTTTAAATATTCAAATATTATAAAAAGTAGCGATATTAGTATTTACTCAGATTATTTTATCAAATGTGATTATCCCCTTATCAAAATCTTTATGAATTTTAATTTTTATTGGTATTTTTGAGCATTCTGACTAGATAATAGTTAGGATAATTAATTCTTTTTATATAATTAAATAAATATTCGAAATAAAAAGATAGAAGTTCAATTAGAAATTCATTCTATTTATTATTAGTAGTAAAATGATTGTATTATTTTATATCAATTAAATCAATAAGTATATATAATATATTACGTTATTTCAATAAGTGATTTTTATATTACAAAGAACTTTTTAATTAATATAAATTTCTCCAAAAAGTTCGTAATAATTTCAAAATTTTCAAACCTTAAAATAAAAATTTATTTGATATATAATTCAAAAAACATATTTTCTTATCCAATAATTTAATAAAATAATTAATTCTAATTATATTTGAAATTTGAAATAATTTTATATTGATATATTTTGATGTGATTGAATTTAAAAATATTGAAACTTAAGTATTATATTATCACATAGAGTCACTTCAATATGAACCTTCCTTAAAGTTTGTTTGGATTATGTTCAAATTAAAGCCCTAAATTAAATAATATTAATATATATAATCGATTCTTGGTATATAAAGAATATTATATTAGAAATATTTTGTAATTTCTAATTCAAGGTTTTATCCTAATTACCATAAGAATCTTGATTATTTTTTTGAAATTAATACCCTTATTTTCATTTTTTTGAATTAATTTTATATGTGTATAATAAATGAATATTTTTAGTTTATGATTATAAATATATTATTTTATTAATAAAATTTTAGAAAAAAAATATGGATATTTTATAAAATTTTAAATTATTTTGATATAATGACTAGGCTATAATTTGAAGTAATATGTTATATTTACAATGAATTAGTATATTTTTAATTAGATTATTTTATTAGGATACTTATATTATTAAATTTAATTTTATAATTTTAAAATCAAAATGGAAAAAAACTTATTATTAGTGATTATTGAACGCTAGATTATATGTAGTATTAATGGATGAATATATATATATTCAAAGATACTTTCTAAAAGGCAATAGATTAAATATATCCATCTCCAAATAATTTGAATAAAGGTTTTTTAAATATGTAATATCAGATAATTTTTTATACATTATCAAAATATTAATATATTTAAAAATCTCTATTATTATTATTTATTGCTAATATATTTTTTCTTTATTAGCATTTTTCATTATATTAATTATTCTATTCAGTTTTATTGAGAAAAATTATTTTTTATATTTAACTATAATATCCTGAAGATTTAATTATTTTTATTATAAACATTTATTAAAATTAACTAATATTCTATAAGTGTAGTGGTAGTTAAACTAATATAGTATAGAGGAAGACTTAATATAAAAGTAGTGTATGCAGAACATGGTAATATAATATAGCTGTAGTGTGCAAGTGTAAACAAAGTTTAATTAAGCTTCAAACTAGGATGAGTCACTGATATATTAAGATTTATATTAGGTAGTGCTAATATCCTATAATATTGATAGAATATAGTCTCAATCTTAAAAATAATGTAAAAGTAAAAAATAGTAAGAATTGAGAAGAAAAAGAAAAACCTAGTTTATTATATAATTCAATATTATTTATATAATTAATTTAATTATATAAGTATAAATTAATTATATAATTTATAGTTAATTAGATTATATGAAAGTATATATAAGAATTTAAAGAATTAGTCTCTTAACACTCCCTTAGTAGGTTTTTTAAAAGAGACATACTCCTTAAATTTTTACAAATAGGTATAATAAGCTAAAGTATTCTTAATATTTTTTAAGGGTTCTTATATAACTTTTTTAATAAGATAACTTATCTATTTTATATAAAAATAAAGCTTATTCCCAATAAATTTAGATTTAATTATATAATCAACATAGTATTTTTCTCCTCTATCTTAATTAATAATTAGATCTAGTTTTAAAGTTTTTAATCAATTAGGAAAAATATTAAAATCTTCAAAATATAGTTTAATTTTAGATATGTGAAAGGTAAGGTTAATCCTCAAAATTAGAAGTAATTCCAAGGTAATATTTTTAAAATTTGAATCAATAGATTAAATTTTATAGGGACTATAATATAATAGTAAATATTTAGGATTTAAGCTAGATTTAAGTAGGGTAGGTTTAAAAACAAATTGTTCTAAGTATACAAACATGTTAATTTTATATTTAAGAGGATTTCTAAATAACTTTAAGTATTGTTGTTTTATAATCCTTTAATTTTCTTCTAAGTTAAATTTAACAAAGGAATTAATATATTTGATATTGGATTAAAATTCAACAATGTCTAAAGGTAAGTTGATTTAAAGTTTTAGAGTAATTATTAAGTTAGGATGTTTGTTATAATTAATAAAATAAAGGCTAAAACCTGTTGATTTGTTGATAAAGGTGTTGAATAAATATTAGAGTTAGTAGATATAAGTATTTTAATTTAATTGATTAATGTTAATATAGGTTTTAATTATTTGCTTTAAGGTTTTAATAGTTTTTTCAGCAAGTTTATTGGTTTAGTGATAATTAATAGTAGATATAACTAGGTTAATTTAAAAGAAAAAAGATAATAACTTCTAAAATTAAGAGTTGAATTATATATTTTTATTAGATATAATAGTTTGTGGAATTTTATAGTAAGTAAAAATATTAAAGAATAACAATTGTACAATATCTTTAACTGTAGAAGTTTTAAAACAAGGAATAAAATAAACATATTTAGAAAATAAATCAATTGCAATTAGTAAATTATTATAATTATTTATTGATTTAGGAATTTCTATGAAATTAAGTTGGATTTGTTGTTAAATTTTATTAGGGGTTTATAAAGGAATAAGTTTATTATATTTTAGTTAAGTATTATATTTAATTCTTTAATATATATCACAAGTATTAGTGTATTTCTAAATTAATTTAACTAGGGAAAATTAGTAATACCTTGTTTTAATTCTCTCAGCAGTTTTTAACTAGTTTTAATGTTTTCTAACAGGTAAATTATAGCATTTATTAAATATTGTTTGTTAAATCTTGGGAATATTAGGAATATATAGATAATTATTATAATATAGTATGTTATTGATAATTTTAAATCTTTTAACATATTTTAATTAGTTTTCTAATAGTTTAAAGAGTTTTTCTTTAACTAAAATAAAGAAATTATTATTTGGTAGTGTTTTTTAAAGTAGTTTAATAAATTCTTTATTTCCTTCATTAATAATCTTTAAGTTAATATTTGTTGGATTTTTATAATTAAAATAAAAGGGTAGGTATGTAAAATTTCTTAACAAAATATCTACAACATAGTTTTATTAACTTAAAAGATATTGAATAAAGAAAAGGTAAGCTTAGATAGTTTTAATCTATCTAATTTATTTTCTTAATAAATACTTCTGAGTATTTAAGTAGATAAGTGATTTATAATTTATAAGTATTAAGAAAAAATTATAGGATAGGAAATATAAGTGATTTTTGATTATTTCTACAAAAGCAAAGAGTTTTTATTTATAAACTAGGTATTTTAATTCAACTGGTTTTATTTTTCTTAACTAGAATGTTATTGGTTTTAAAATAATATTTATAGGGTTAAACTTAACTTATTCTCTTTTATTTATTATTTTATCTTATAGTTATAAGGTAAAATATAAATTAAATTTAAATTAAGTTAATTATCTATTAATTGTAAAAAAACTAGAGTTAGTAAAAATAATAGTAGGTAGTTTTAGATTAAAGATAGATAAAGTAAAAACATTAGTAATATAGAAAATTAAAGCATTTATATAGAAAGTATATAGTAGAGTTTATTCAAAAAAAGAGTTTTTCTTTAAGAGATTAATAAAAAAAATAATAAATTCAACAAAAAAATCAATGAAATTTTTAAAGTAATTTAATAATTTAAGTATAAACATAAGTTAATCTTTGTTTATAAATATAGTAAAAACTTTAACACTATTGAGTTTAGTTAAATCAATACTAATTTTTTAAGAGGAAACAATATAACTATAGAAAAAAACAGAAAAAATACCAAATATATATTTTATTAATTTTAAAGGTAATTTATAATCTTGAATATTTTGTAAAATTTAATTAACATGTTAAATATATTTTTCTTTAGTTTTTAAATAGATTAGGATATTATTAAAGTATATAATAATAAAGTTATTAAAAACAAGATTAAAAAAGGAATTGATAAATTAAATAAAAATTACAAAGGTATTACATAATCTAAAGTTTATAACAGTAAATTTATAGTAATTTAAAAAAGTATTGAAAGTAGTTAAAAGGATAGAATTTTCTTCAACTCTAATGTTATAATATCTATTTTTAACATTTAATTTAGTAAATATAATTGATTTAAGTAGTTTATCTTTAATATCATATAGGTTTAATAATAAAGTTTTATCCTTGATAGTTTTAAAGTTTAAAACATAGTTATTAATATATAGTTTCTAACTACTATTAATTTTTTTTACAAAGAAGATTAAAGATTTTTATAGTAAAGAAAAATGTTTAATATATTTATTTTTAAGTAGTTTTTAAATTTCTTCTTTTAAAGTTTAATATTATTTAAGAGATAAATAGTAAATAAACTTTAAGTATAATTATATACCAAGGAATAATTTAATTTTATACTTAATATTATATTTAAGAGGTAATTTATCTATAGATTTAAAAACATTAGCAAATTAACTTATTATATTATATAAAAAGTGGTTATTAAATATAACTTCATTGAAATTAACAAATAAAGTATTAATAAATGAATAATAAACAAATATATATCTTTATAAATTATTAGGGTTTTTAATTAGTTTTTTACATTGGTTTTTATAATTAATAATAGAATTATTTACCACAATTGTAAAGTTAGTGTTAGGTATAGTATTTAATAATTTTATAATAGAGTAATATAAGTTTTTTAAGATTGATTCTATTAATTTCTTTTGGAATATAAAAAAAAATAAATTTATAACCTATTAAAATAGTATTTATAGATATAAAACTATGATATTCAAATTAATTTTAACCTAGTATAAAATTGTAACCAATGTTACCAACTAAAAATTTAATATATTAAGAGTAATTAAAAAATAATAATAAATATCTAAATATAATGTTAGATACTTGTTCTATTAAGTTGTTAGTATATTTAATTATTAAGTTACTTTCTTAAGTAAGTAAAGATAACTTTATAACAATAAAAAAAGAGATAATATAACTAAAATACTAGAATCAATTAAAACACTAATAAGTATTTTTATAAAAAAACTAATTAACACAAACAATAGGGTAATAGTTAAAAGTAAAAAATTACAAGGTAGATTAGTTACTAGAATATTTTTAATTTCTAATAATTTAATCAGTTGGATTTCTCTAGTATATATAGTTTAATTTATAGAATCAATAGTTTATTAGAACTTTTGTAGATTAAATTAGAATCTGCTAACTAATTGTAAAAAAGTTGATTTTAAAGTTATATTAATATTATTCAAGTTTAATTTATAGTTGGTAGGTTATAATTGTTGAGAATTAGATAGATGTTGTTTTTTTAAAGGGTATTTATTAACTCTATAGTTAACTTAAGTTTTTTAGTAATAATAACAACCTTTGTTTGTTTTCAAGTAGGTTTTAACTTCTTTATTAAAGATTTTTTCATGAAGCTTTAAAATAGAAACATTTATTATTTAAAACTTAAGTAGGTTAAAGTAAAATTTAAAAGATTAATTTTTAGGGTAGAAAGATTTAGTTATAGAGTAAAGGATATTATCAATTATAATTGTTATATTATAAATGTTAGAAAAAAACATATTATTAAAGTATTCTTTATTAACTAACTAAACCTTCACTTGAAAGTTAAAGCATTATAATAATTTGTGGATTTGTTTTTCTTCAGTGATATTTAATATATTTAAACATATCTCATTAAATTTCTCAATTAGTTATCTTGTAGAAGTTTTTTATTTAAGTTGGGAAAACTTTTCTCTTGTTAATTTAACTTAATTTTTTAGGTAATATCTTTTTTTAAAAGCTTTTTCTAATTGTTTAAAAGTGTATATTTTTGTAATAAGTTATCCTTTTGAAAATTCTTTAGGATTAAACTTATAATAAATTAACCACCAAATATAAATAGATTTTTCTAAAAAAAAGTAGTTAATTTAATGATATTCTTTAAATCTTTATCTAAAATTAAATTAAAATAATTCTTTATATTTTTAAGGTTGTTTTTAAGCTTGTAGAGGTTTTTAAAATTATTATAAGTAGTTAATTTGTTTTTAAAAATATTAAAGAGGTAGTTTAATATATTAATTATAATAAAGTAGCTGGTTTGTTAGATTTAAGCTCTTTGAGACATGTTTTTTTCAATTAAAAGTTATCTAATATAAGCTTTTTAAAGGGTAATAAGCTTTTAAAGATTAAAGTTTTAGATTTAGTTAGTAATTAAGCTACTATCATTATTAAAATAATATAAGGGTATTTTTTTTAGTAACATTATAGTATATAGTATTAAATTTTAATAAAATAAATTATAAATAAAATTTAAAATAGTAATAATTAAGTTTGATACAGATAATTATTAATTTCTAATAGGTTTTTAATAGTTTTATCACTGTTACTATATAAGTATAGTGGTAGTTAAACTAATATAATATAGAGGAAGACTTAATATAAAAGTAGTATATATAAAATATAATAATATAATGTAGCTGTAGTGTGCAAGTGTAAACAAAGTTTAATTAAGCTTCAAACTAGGATGAGTCACTGATATATTAAGATTTATATTAGGTAGTGCTAATATCCTATAATATTGATAGAATATAGTCTCAATCTTAGAAATAATATAAAAGTAAAAAATAGTAAGAATTGAGAGGAAAAAGAAAAACCTAGTTTATTAGATAATTCAATGCTATTTTTATAATTAATTTAACTATATAAGTATAAATTAATTATATATTTTATGGTTAATTAGATTATATGAAAGTATATATAAGAATTTAAAGAACTAGTCTCTTAATAATATCAACTATATTAATTAATAGAAATTTAATATTAATGTATAATATTATATATATATATATATTATAATAATAAAATATTTTA
>JNEM01006684.1:0-18074 GCA_000697335.1 Conidiobolus incongruus B7586 | reverse complement strand
ATATTTTTATATTTAGTACAAATAATTTTTAATAGTAGTTTAAAAATTTTATATATTATATTATTGAATCCACTTAATAAATTGAATATTACCAAATCATATATTGATCAATATATATTATTTTTATTTAATATATTTCAACTTTATTGAATTAATAATTTAAATTTAAAAAATCATTTATTATAATTATCAACTTATTAAATCAAGAATAATATATAAATTTTATTTTATCATTATAATTTGTGATAAAATTTAATAATATCCTTCATCATTATTTTATTTTCAAACAAATAAATAAAAAAGTATAATATTTATAAAAATTATTGAATATATTTTAATTTAGCAATATATGTGTATTATCAAAGGAGTAAACTCACCTATTGGAAGAAATTGATTAAAAGGGTATAAAATATTAGACAAACAACTAAAAACGTTAGTAAAATATAAAAGAAAGAGTAAATTTCAAGTTAAGAGAATAGAGGAGAGTGTTTATTTGAGAAAGTTAAATGGTTTAAATATTTCAAACATATTAAAAGGAGGCGTATAACATGGAATTTCTAGAATACATTAGTTCTTGGGGCAAAGGGTTAAAATTTCCCTATCAGCATATATTCTGTTATTGTTAAACACTTTATTCACGATTTTTTAATGAAAACATCAGCTCAAAGATAATACCATAAAACAAATCAATGATTATATATAAGAAAATATTTATTAAAATGTAATGATAAAATATAATTGGTTTATTTTCAAGTTCAGTAATTTATAATATCAATAAAAAAATTCAATAATTATGACATTGTGTATAAGTGAGGAAATTGCTACCGTGATTGGCCAGTTGTTTTATTAAACCATTGCAGGTATATTTGTAACCATTCCACCGTATTTACCCGCGCGTGACTTTACAGTGATATCGCATGCAGATGCCTACATGACTGCATAACGATATAAGCCACCATAACCTTCGTATATAATAGATTAATATAAAGTTAAATAAAGAGATATCATTCATACACATCAACATACATAAGTTAATCATTCACTTATCCCACCGTCACCTACGATAGCAATTATATAAAAATGTATAGATTTGAAAAATTATTCAAATAGATGAATTAATATTATATATATTATATATATTAAATATGGTATAAATTAAACAATTTATTAATGATTATACTTATATATTCATAATATATTTAAAATAATAAATTGAATTAATTATTAATGTTCAAAAAATAAATTACTAGTTTTTAACATGAATATCCAGGTAGATATTAATTAAATAAGTTGAATTTTGAGGTAATTATCAGTAATAAAATTCAAAGTATATCATCTCAAGTGTTTTTTTATACAAGTTTATTTTCAAAAAAATTATTCAAAAAAGACAATCATTAAAGTCAACAAGGTCTAAATATAACTCCATCAAGATGTATTTCAAATCCCAACAATTATTTATTATATTTTTTTGAATATATTAATCTCAATAAGAAATAATATTTAATCACATTGATATTATAATTAGATCAAAATCATATCAAATTCATTAATATGATTACAAATTTAGTCTTCTGTAAAGATATTTTTGTCAAATACCATCATAATTATAACCGGATTAAATAGTTATCTCGAAAATTATATTTGAAAAAACTTTATATAGATAACTTTACCTTAACTTTTACCCTATTTAATATCCAAGGTAATTTCAAATTACAAATAAATTAATGATCAAAAAAATTCTATCAAATACGAATTCCAAAACACTTAGGTGATTAGAATGAGGTGAAAAGCTAAATCACGCAATATGTGAGAATTCACTTAACTTGAAGAGTATTATTTTGATGATTTAGAAATCAGATCAGAATCATTTTGATCTGTTTAAATGCATTAATTTTAAAAATGGAATATTTTATAATATCCTTTCAGGTAAAACAAATTCAATGAACAAAAAAATTTCTTTACAATTCTTTCAAAAGATTATTTAAATTACTCTATACATCTTATACTATTATTATTTAATGATTACTTTCAAAGGGTTAATATGTACTAAATTATATAATACACTCTATGATATTTAGTTTGATATCTTATTCCATCAGGAATATATTGACAAAAATGACAAATGTAAAATTTCTCTTTTTCAATGATGTTAGTTACAAAATATTCTAATAACAGAATTCGATTATTGCACTTGAAATTATCATCATATATACTACAAGTATTAAAATCAATGAAAGAACCGTAATTTATTTAAATAAAGCATATGATAAAACTATAATATAGTGTTTTTAATTAGATAATGATTTGTTAAACACAGATAATGTGTTACATAAACATTCTTTGAATTTCTAGAAGGTTTTGAATAAAAACAATTTTTTCAATTTCCAAATTTGATATCGATGACATAAACTTTATTAATAGAATCCAAGTTCCTGGAATCACACAAATAGTGACTAAATGATAAACATTATTGTTTAAGGACTTATTTCAAAATTGCAGTAGCAAAAGGACTCATGAGAGAGTAGAAGAAACAGATGATTAAATCAAAATTTTTTAATCAATGTCCACAATGTAATAACCTAAAATTTTCATGAAAAGCTGTTTTTTGATGAATCATATAAAGTTGATTCAGAAAAATTTACTTGTTTAGGTACTTTACATAAAATTTTTTCATTTTTTTCCATTTATATATTTAAATCTAGATTTAGAGAATCTATTAATATTTTGATAAAGGATATTGTAGAAGATTAATTAAATCAGTTAAATGTATATTTCACCTAGCGGATTAAATTGAATAGGTGTATGCAAAAGGTTACAAAATAATTATATTTATTATATTGATATAAAGAAATAAATAAATATTCCTGAAAACTATCTAAAGTTAAAATGAAGGTGGTTTTAAAATGTATTCGGTGCAGAGATCTTTGACACAGTCGCTACATTCTTCAGCAGGTATTGTACATCCACACCCGCAGATAGGAACTCCATCTTTGTCAAAATACTCCTTTCTCTCATCCTTGGTGGTACAGCACTTACCCTGAGTTTCAGCACATCGACATTCGATCTGACAATTTGCACATCCTTTGGGATCATGTCCCCTAGTTTTAGCGGAGGCACCACAGCATTCAGATTTTTTGTCAAGTTCATTTATTGTGCTACAGCATGGTTGGGATGCTGAAATACTCGTACTTTGAGCATAATTATAAATGTCATCTACAGATTGGATGTTCAATGATAAACTGGTGCTGATCGGAAATGGTTGAAAAGGTTCAGGTAGCTGAGGTTCTGTATTATCTTGATTTGGAAAAGATGTAGGATGGTCGGGAACTCTACAGCAAATGCAATGCTTTCCCTCTGTACAACATTGACAAGGATTTAATAAATTTTCAACGCTCAATAAAGGATTCGGGCCGATAGCAGATTTTTGGCACCCACACTGGCATATCTTATCATGCTGAGGTGAGCCCTTTGTGGTAGGTTTTTCAGTAGAAGAGCTACAGCATCCTTTTGTGGATATATCAGATAATTTAGAGGATTTCTTACCACAACATCCTTGTTTGTCAGACTGTATTCCATTGATATTACTTTGAAGTATATTAGTCTCTTTAGAGTTTGATCTAATGGGTGATTTACAACATGAGCTATTAGTCGTTGAAACTGTATTAGTATTCTCGGATTTTTGTTCAGCTTGGGATTTTGAGCTACAACATGAAGATTTTATCTCCTTTGGCATCGTAGCTGATTCATTATTCAGTATAACAGTATGAACTGCAATAGGGGAAATTGGGTGATTAGGAGAACAGCTGCTAGACCCTGCCTTTGCAGATATAGATAGCGGTAACTCAGGAACTGCTGCAAGTTCAGTGGCTATTTTTGGTGCAATCGCAGGTTTTGGTCGACAATATGGAGTTGAAGGAACAGAACAAATAGTTTCACAGCATCTACAATGACTATTCTTAGAACAATCACATGGGTTCAATATATCGGCAACTAAGTTGAAAGCTAAATTAAGTACTACTTCATAATAAAACTTGAAGAAACTTACCTCCGAACCCAGCTTTATTTCCTTTTTTATTTATCAAATTACCTATTAAAAAAGTAAATTTATGAATCCTAGTCAAGATCAAAATTCTTAATACTACCAACTGAACATTGACCACTTGTAGCACACAAGCATTTTATATGAAGCTTCTTAGTTTTTCTTAGTTCTCTACAGTGAGCACACTGGGTAATAGGTCTGCCACGTTTCTGAATTTCAAATAGCTGTCTATCTTCATGTTTACAAGAACTTGATCTATGACCCTTGATACACTGTTTACAGGCAAATTTAACACCATTGATATAAACCATAGTAAAGAATTATTTGAATTAATAATCAAAATAATTCAGAATCATCTATAAAATACACTTCGATAAGTGAAAAAGATATGAAACCAAAAATTGACTGGGTTACTGATTAATAAGATATTTAATTAATGCATCCCATTAAACAATTTATTAGGATTCTTAGTCTGATATTCTAGATTTCATTTAATATGAGATAAATTTGAATAAAAATAAAAAAATATCAAGAAAAAGGAAAAAGGAAAAAGGAAGAATATAAATTATATAATATAATAATTTAGATTGTTTAAAAAAGTTATTTATTATTATTAGTAAATTAAATAGAATTTAAGTTAAAATCCTCAGTTAAAACTCATTAATATCACTGAATTTTAACAGCCTCACCAATTCATCGAAAAAACAATAAATTGATGTTTAACTAATAATTAATATTAGAACTCGAAATAGAATATTATACAATATTAAACATGATTAGACTATAGAAGTTAATGATATTCGATATAATTCGAAAATTCTATATATTAGAAATAATTTAATATCTTGTCTTTACCTCATTAACATAAATATAAGAAATCAAAAATGATTAAATTAAGTTATAGAGATTATAGATATATTAAAAAAAATCAAAATTTTCAACTAAATCAATTATACGAATATTTGAAAATTTAAATAAAGTAACTTTATTGATAATTCAAATTTAATATTTAAATAATATGTTAATAATCTCATAATTTTGATTTCTTAATGAAAAAAGTAAAAATAATTGACAGTAGAATATTATATTTATAAAATTAATGTTGTATAAATTAATATAACTATCAAGTAATTCAATTTGTTATTTAATATAATATTTAATGCTGTCAAGTTTATTACAATCGTGATATATTTATAACTTGGTTTTTTTATTTATGGGATTTAATATCCTCTGGTTAGATTGACAATTGCAAATGACTCTTTTTGTAATTGTAATACTAATAATCTATGCTTCTTTAAAACATAATGTATATGGAATTACTAATTATACTTCGTTTATCAATTTGTTTATAAAGAATATTCCTTTTTATATTTAATAATACCATTATATTTTTGAATTCAAACCCTTTAAGATGATTCATAGTTTAAAACAATAAATGAACATATAATAACGAATTTAGTAGATAAACCATATAATTAATCTTTTGTCAAAATCTATTATATATATACATATATATACTAGTCCAAACAATAAATCTAACTATTGTTCGTTTATAAAGCGAAAACAGTATATATTCCTAATATTCTATCTTGATATTAAGGTATCATTCCATTTTACAAATCTATATATGTATATTATTAAATCAAACAATGTAATTTTTATGCTCAAATAAAAATAAAATAGTAATATAAATAAATTCTATATAGCATTTTGTAAAGACCCAATAATAAATTAAACTACATAATACTTAAAATTTTTCATCTAAATTCAGAAAATCAAAATATTCTGTATCAATCGCTACATTTTCGTAAATATAGGTAAAAAATGATTATCTTTGATTGTGATAAAGTTGAAATATGAAGAGTAAATAACTATAATAGTTATTGTTAAATAAATATTCATGATTTGATATATCCCACTGAGTATGATGAGTGTTTTTATATTATTACAAATATTAGGCAATGGATTTAGTAATTAATTATAAAACTCATTTAATAAGACAGAAAATAATTTAAAAATGAATTTAACCTTGAGAATTAGATTTAAATAGAGCTGTTAATCTTGGACGATGAGTTTTCGTAATATTAACCGTGTTCAAAGATTTGAATTTGTTCGAGTCTTGAGAGTTCGTTACGTTGAGTGATTGAATAGATTCTAACTGGTCAACCTCCATTTGTAGTTGACTCACTTTACTTTGAAGTTGCTCTATTTCGTTTTCTAATAGACTTTTTTTCCTCATTAACTATATCAAATTGGTTAGTCAATAAAATCAAATTTATAAGAACATCAATCATTACATCTCCTTCCAAACTCATAAGATGATGCTTTTCCTTTTCCACATTTTCTGCTAACTTCTTTTCAATATCACTTTTATGCTCAGTTTCAATTGCAGATTTAATTAAACTGATGAAAAAAATTAATCTCAAATTGAAGATTTGCATAATATTAATCGCTTACTTGAATTCATAAGTTTTACTTCCATTGATAATATTGTACTGGAATGGTTCATAGTATCTCTCTTCCATAGTCTCAATCAAATCCTTCATATGCGTTCTAAATATTGAAATTAGAGTATATATAGATACTATAAGAAAAATTTTAATACCTTAAGATCATATTTTTCAAAAGAGTAAAATCACTATGCTCGGGATTTTCAACTGGAATTTGATTGGATAAATTAATTAAGGATACAGTTTAAAATTGGAGTCATCTGATTACCTTCAACCAATCCCCAAGGGTATTGCCGACCTAGCACAGATACGCCATCTTGATTAATGTACCATTTTGAACTTGAACAAATACCCAATGGGCTTTTAGCCAAGTAATCTTGTGATTCTTCTAGAAGCAAATTACTTGGCTCATACACTTGAATGCCAAAATGATTTAAACACCATCGCACTTTATCCTTGGCATCTTGTAAACCCATTGGCCCATATGTATCAGCTTTAGCAACAATAGGAATTAAATTACATTTAGCAGATAATTCCTGCATGATTTTGACATCTAACTTAGGAACGCCCTGGTTGGTGGGAGAAATGAAGTAGAGACAGAAATGAACTCGACTGTCATATCGCTTTGTACGGTTAGGTTGCTGCACCTGATTAAAGTAGTGGAAATATGAATAATCGATAAAATTGGAAATAATTGCTCCACTGTTAGAGTTGTTGAGAGAGTTACCCAAGTCTGGAGTGTCAATGACTCGTAATTTTATAGGAAAGTCAATATTTACATCTAATTGTAGAATTTAAAAAATTTATGAAAATTAAAAATTATTTAAATGAAAATTTATTTATACCTGCTTCAGTAAACCTGAAATTATACTTGTAGGGCACTTGAGATTTAATAGTGTATCTCTTACTAATTAATTCTTTATTATCTAAAATAGTACTCTGAAAAAGACTATTAATAAAAGTTGACTTGCCAGTCCCAGCTTGGCCTAAAAATAGAACAAATTAAAAACTAATAGCTAAATTCGGATAGTATAATTACCTGCAACTATTATGGTCAAATGTTGTCCCTTTTGCTTTAACAGTCTATGCAACTGAGAAGGAATTGACTTGATTCCACTACTGGTATTATCATGCATAGTGTCAATAACAATAACCAATACAAACTACAGATATAAATAAACAGAAAAGGTATTTACAATATTATCAAACTATTATGGAGAACTAGTATCAAAATAACAATCAATTCTAGTTTTAAATATTTAACAACTCTTTGTTATTCGAATTTATATTTTTTTACAATTTTGAAAAAATTTCAAATGGAACTTTAGCGGAATTTATCATCTTTTTATACTATTCACGATAATCACTTGAATTATGTAGCATTGTTTGGGAAATTAATTTAATTGGTCACATTGTGTCTGAATTTTTTATTCCTTGTAAAATTTTCATTATTATTTAATGAACTAAAATGAAATCATTGTATTTTTGGTCTTCTTTATTCATTAATTAATATATATAATATTGGTATTACAGTATGTGCTATTCACAATCCCTTTTGATGTTTTGGTTCTGTGTTTATTTTGCCGATATACATTAAACCCAGATAAACTTAAAGTCCATTTTACCCAATTTAGTAATTGTTTATAATTTGGTTACCTTTTGCTTTTAAAACTGTGACTCAAATAAAAATGATACTATCCCAATTTATATTATTCAGTTTTCTCAGCTAATCTTTTGAAATACTAATCCACTCAATATATTTCATTAATTATAATATTGGGCTGATACCATAATATGTTTACTGGTTTTTAAATAATTAAATAATTAAATTGTATTAATTAGAGTTGTCAATCAGATATTCTGTGGCTAGAAATAAAAACAAAAAAGTTAAATATGCATTTTGAAATATTAAAAATCTCCAATCCAAAACACTTATAGCCAATCACAAAGGGTTAATATATGATCAAATTGTTTGATTAACTGTTTTTTATTGCCATAAAAACTTCTTGGTAAAAGTCAGGTTTTGTCTTCATTAATAAAATATAGCATGGTGTAATTCAAAAAAACCACCATTTTTATATTTATAACCATAAATTTTACTAGGGTTAAGAATATATTAAATTTTATTAACCAGCAATTCGGCAGGTCTTTAGTTGAATAAAATAATTTATTAATGATATTCCAAATAGCCATTTTGTTTTCATTATATATATTACTTGCCATATTTTTGGCATTCACTTTTTCATTAAAATAGAAAATCATACTCTTTCGGCCATAAGAATAAATTAATTTCAAGAAAGTGTAAGATTATTTTTGATAACCATATATTTAACATAACTATCATTACGAATAAAAGCAGTTAAATAAAATATAATGTAATAGATATACTATTTATTAATTACATTATTATGCACAATAGTTATTCATTTAGCATTTAATTAATGTAAAACTTGCCAACTTGAGCCATACTCAAATTATCCCACTCATAAAATTCAATACCAATTGAATCATAAATTAAGTTACAATCTATCGAAATAAAATCAACCACCTTTCTCTTAAAAAAATCAACTTAATATAATATCTAAATAACAATCAACAATAATTCAAATTGTAAATAATTATCATTAATTAATTGAAAATGTCTTCAGAAGAATACAAATTAATATTATCCAAAAGTATTGGTAAAATAGTTCAGGCTAAAGGTTTTAACACTTGTCAAAAATCCGCTATTGAAACTTTGACAAATGTTTCCGAATTTTGTAAATCAAAATAACTATTCATTTGAATTTATAAATTGATATATAATTTATTAGATATGGAATATTTAATCAAAACTATTAAAAATTTCGCTGAATTGGGTAATAGAACAAAAGTTAACTTTCAAGATTTGGAGCAAACTTTAAAACAGTTAAATATTAATTGGGAGGAGGTCGAACTTTCCGCTACGAAAATGTTGTCGGTATCAAATTTACCAGGTAAAATTTTAATTAATTTTAATTTGATCAATCATAATTAACTGGGTTGATTAGCTCCTAAAGTGCCGAAACCTCCTTTACCTAGACCCTTTCAAATTAGGAACGCTAGTTTAGACCCTCCCAGGAAGATTCCTGCTTATATACCATCTCATTTACCCACATTTCCAGATGAATACACTTTTAAAGAGACTCCAGTAAGTAATCTCTAAAATACTTTTAATTTAATTTATTTTGATTTGACTAAATTATCATAGACTTACCCTCAGCGTCTTAGAGATCCGTCAAAAATAAGAGAGGTGAACGCTGAGCAGACGCGACTCGTTGAAGAGAATTTAAAGAGACTTTTATTTCCCAAAGCCCAATTATCTAACAAGTCGCAATCGAATCTCCAGAACGATGACTCGGACTTTCCGTGCGTGAATTATTCAATGTCGAAATTCTATCATATTAACAAAGGCTCCAACCTTAAGAGTCTTTAATATTTATATCTTAAGCTTGAACCAATTATTCAATTATAAATTATTGGTTTAGGATAAAAGATTTTATGGTTCGCTTTTCTAAAAATTGAATTATTGTATAATATTTTACCATTTGAATAAATTAATGAATTTCTATATATGATCGATTATATAATAGTCATAATGTAATAGGAAAAAGGTTTATACTATCCCAACACATATCAATGATTAATTTTTTCCATTAATGTGATTTCAACTAAAACTTAAGATTAATCGTTATATAGCTAAGATTGATTTGATAATTCAATAATGATATAATAAACCATTTGAGGAGGAGTGATCAATTTCAACACTTCAAACGGTTCATTCTATCCAATAGAAATACTTTACAGAATATATTTCTTCTTTTATTATAGTAATAATTAATTTAAATATTTAAAAATATTATTATGATATTAAAACATAGAATACTAAAAAGAAAAATTTAAATTTATATAATAAGGAATCAATGGAATATTTCAAATCATACAAAAATCGCTTACAAATCATAATATAGATTCTCATAAGGTTTGATTGATTTATCGTATAATCTTAAATCAAATTTACATTCATTCGTTCCAAAGCTTATTCAATTTAAAATTTCAAGACATTATTTCATTCACCATTTAAAGTACACAAAATTGATTAATGAAATTATATCATGATAAATCTTTTTCTTGATCCAATTCGTTCACCAATTTTCAAAATCATTGAACCTATCAAGTTTGTCAACTTGACAATCCGTCGAACCGCCTCAAGTTGACGAGGTACACTGAAACCTTGCCCTACTTGGAACTCGCATTATGCGATCATAAAAGCAACAAGAATTAAAAAGTTCTGGTAGAACGCTCATCCGACGCTTGGCTCACTAGCTACGGCTCTACCTTAAAGACCCAATAAAAATTACTGTTATCACTAATTCTTTTCCAAGTTATTCTATCCTTTTTATTTGCATTTTTTGGTCGGGATGAATTGAGGTCAATTAATTACCGTCGACTCACATAAAGTAACGTATTCTCCATCATTGCGCAACATGCTCGCTACCCAGTCAATTATGTATGCGCCCCAACTCGTCCGACATGTCTTGGACGTGCCATCCACCCCTGGAATCATGGATTTGATTACCTTGATTCTGGCCATCATTGTCGAGCACTTAACAAAACTGTTTCAAATATTTTATTGATTATAGTTTTTAAAAATGTTCACTATTTTTGTAAAATATTTTATAATTTTCTTTATCTTCTATTATTGGTTATTGGTTATATAAACCAATTTAATTGAAAAACCTGTAATATCTAATACATTTTTTATTATTTTGATATGAAAATAATTTCTCCAAATTATTATGTGTATTTTAATTGAGTAAAAAATTATCCAAAATTTTAATAGCACTTGTTTAAAATTTCAAGTTTGAATTAGTCAATTCAACTTAATATCTCACTTAAAAGAATAAATAAAAATTGAAGTAATTTGTAACATATGTATTTTTTATTTTCCAGTAATTAAAAATAAATTGAGAATGTATAATTATATTATGAAAAGATATAAATGTTTATAAAATAAAATGTATTTAATGATCAAATCACTGATATATAAAATAATAAAATATGTTGAAAATTTAAATTGTAAATCATTTTGATTTTTAATAAAAAAGTACAGTGAAATCAAAAACTCTTTGCAAATGAAATTTGAGTGAAATGTTAAAACGAATAATTATGGTTATTTACATAGTACAAATTGTGAAAGTCGATTAAGATAATCGACAGTCATCGTCGCGTTTGCGTCTCCCATGGGGTTTTTTAGCGTGGTGGTTGGATGGGCCATTGTGCGACGAGAATGGGATAGTGGTTTGTGAGATTTTACTGTCTCTCGGGCCCATTACTATACTGTCAGATGCTGCTGCTGGGATAAGAGGTCGACGATTAACGGGCCTTCTAGGAGCAGATCGATTTATAGCGCTAGGCTTCTTCAATTGCCGACGATTATTGTTTGCATAGTTCGTGTACTGGTTAAGATCCTGTGATCTGGAATGACATTCAATTGGAATGTTGATTGCACATTTGACATGACAAATCATACCGCAATCTAATTTAAATGATTAGATTAAATATAGAATAAGTAATATTTGGAAAAATTACCATCACAAAATAAGGCATTCTTTCTAACAGTATCCTGGCATACTTTACATGTCATTGCTACATCATGAGAATTAAAAAATAGTTCAAATCCTAAGATCAGAATTATATACCTTTTCCAAATGAACTCTTAACGAATTGGTGTTCCTTCTGCTCATATTCCTCAATTGGCAATCTCGACAATGTGGAAGGTGAGGGTTCAGGTAGTATAGAAGGATCTGTAATTGTGTTGTAAGACTCGCAGATACTGTCCATAAGCTGAGAATCTCTAGCTTTGATTTTTAAAGACTCATCCATTTGTCTGGATAGTTTTTGATTGACTTCCTGTAAATTTGTTTAGTCTAAAAAGTATAAATTATATAAAATATAATTACCTGATTCAATCTAGATTCAATAATCCATGCATGAAACAGTAACTGCTCAGCTGTGGGTCGATCCATAGGTTCTTTCCTAAAGCATGACCTCAAGAAATCTTGTAGATTTTCAGAGATACCTTCAGGAAGTGGAGGACAGTCATCTTCAACAATGTGAAACAGTGCAGTCATTGGTTGCATATCAATATAAGGAGGCTTTCCTGTATACAATTCAATAATTGTACATCCCAAACTCCAAATATCCGATGCGGTAGATGCACCTCGCAACTCAATAACCTCAGGTGCCATCCAGTATGGTGTTCCTGCAACAATCTCACCAAGATCACTATTGCGAACTTCAAGATTGAGTGATACACCAAAATCTGTCAGTTTGACAGTACCGTTCTTAGTTGTTAAAATGTTGGCAGCCTTCAAATCACAGTGAACTACTTGCTTGTCATGGAGGTACATCAAACCTTCTAGGATTTGAATTGCATATGATGCGACTAAAGGCTCCGGGAATGGGTTGAATGATTTAAGAGTATTAAGGAGAGATCCATTTTCAACATATTCCATAATAATATTTAAATATCCATCTGATTTGAGGGAGCCTTCGTATTTCACAATTCGTGGATGGCTGAGAGATTTGAGAAGTTCAACTTCCATCATTAAAGCCTCAGTTTCGGATTGGTCTCGGCCCTCTAGATTGATTCTTTTCACAGCCATAACATGTCCTGTTTCTAGGTTAAGGGCCTTATGAACGGAACCAAACTGACCTTTACCAATGCAGTCTCCTAATTGATATTCTGACATGAGTCTGGATTGGTCAATGAATAAAGACAGACGCTCCCGCTTGTTCAACAAACCAGATGGGATTGATATCTTGTTACTATCGCTGTCTGCTCTTGGCCTTGCATCCATGAGTTTTTGTGTTTGACCGCTTGAAACCTGATGAGAATAGTGTCTAGAATGCTGACGCTTCATATTAGTTGTTGAAGATGAAGGTGGTGAATTTTCAAGCTCCAAAGTACTAAGATTTGGAGTTGAAAGTGTGAGTGGAATCGGCTGTGAGCCTAACAAGCTGGAAACTCTAGGAGGTGATAGAATGCTCGATCTAACAGGGTGAGGATTAGAGACGGACTTGGAAAGAGAGGATGTGAATGATTTCTGAGTTCCTTGACTCTTCATTGAATAATTACGTCCTAATTCAGTACTGGATACAGAATCATTATAATGGTTCTTTAAGATTGATCTTATCGTCGAATTGGTTCGAATAGATTGATTATAAGAGAAACTCTCGTCATCATCCATATCATCTACGTTCCAGTCAATTGTATCCAATCGTAACACACTTTGCTTTGGATGTGTTGGAATAATTTTTTTAATTGTGTGCTCAAGCTCTTCCACTGGAGGTGGAGGTTGAGCGATTGGAGGATCGTCAGAATGTTCTTCAGTTGGACTAGTTACAAAGCTAATATCTGAATCTTCGAAAGTGGAGCTCTGTGGAATATCTTCCATGTCTTCAACTGTAGTAATGGTATCATTCGATTCGATGACAGGAGGTTCCAGATCATGAGATAGCTCCAAGCGAGGTTTTTCTATCGTGCTAACGCGGCTAACATGCGTCCTGACCTTGGGAACGGGATCAGATGCTGAAAATTGTGAAGACTTAGGTGTTGAATATACAACTGGGGTTGAGTTGGATTTTTTGTGAGTTTCAGGAGTTAAAACAGGTCTGAGAATATGATTGGTGGGTATAGTAGGTGGAATATTGGCTGGTTTTTTGGAAGATGAGTCGAAGAATAGCCTTAAGTTCTTAATTTTGTTAGATACATTGCTACTACTGCTATTATTACTACCACCATTTTCTTGACTGCTTTTAGTATTTAACTCGACGCTAGAAGATGAACTTAATGGGGATTTCTTGGTAGAATCAGACACAGATTCAGAACTCTTAGCAATCTGGGACTTGGCTCTCAAAGATCCCATTTGAGAAGCCGTGGGAGCTTGTGTAAGTGCTAATCTCTTCTGATATTCTGAAACTCTTCTGAATGAATTGGTGCTATTAATAGGTTGTTTTGGTTGTGTATTTGATTGTATTGAAGCGTCACTATCCGAAGGCGTTATAGGTGAAACTTTTGTGGGTAGTTTAGGTTTCAATTGTGCTTGAGTTGGAGAATCCTGATTGAAAACCTCAGTACCTGACAAAGGACTGGTTAAGGTCCGCCTCCTTTCTCTTTCGGACGGCGTTTGTTTTGGCATAGGAACCTGACATACAATGCGCGATAACGTTAAAATAGCTAGAATAACCTAATAAACCAAAATATTAATTTTGAATTCAAGATATCTAAAAAATGAATAACTTACACTAGTCATATTTTTAGCTTCATACAAGTCAACAGTCTGAAAAAGGTCACTATCTTGTAATCCCAGCTCTTTGGCAGCTTTCAAGAAATTACTAATATTTGCCATCTATAAAAAAAATTAATGTAAAAATTCAAATTTTAATTATGCTTCATTTACCTTAAAAAATGGAATGTTTTTATTACTTATTTTTTTGACCGAATCTGGCTTAAGTTTATTAACCAATCTAAATAATACAAATTCAAAAATATCAATAATAGTAAATTAATAATAAAAATTAATTTAACTTACTGGCAAAGTAATACCCCATCCTTAAGAGACGTATGTAGATCTGGATCAGGTAAAGTAATTCCTAATACACTCTCGATAAAGTCGACACACTCTTGATAATTTTGGAGTTTTTGCTCTTCCTTATATTGATTGACTTGTTTTTCACTAGGATTCTTTAAAATTGATCGAATTTCGTTACCACTTGAAATAGTCATTAGCATATTATGAATTAATAACTATATATTTTGTTGAAATTTTGTTTTTAAAAAAGGAATATAATGATGAATAATCTAAGTAGATAAAAAATACTTTATCAACTTTGAACGATAGTCAATAAAAATAATTAAATTAACGAAGGATAATATTAATCAATTAATAAATAAATTGATTATATAGTACGAATAATAATAATATATTTTAATTGTATATAATAAATGCGATTAAAGGATAAAAGAGCAAGTAATTTAAATTCAATTAATCACTTAATTAAATTCAGAAATTTTGAATTTTAAATTGGTATTAAATAGTGGTAATAATACTGTAATTTCTCAATTTAATCGTTTTATTTCAGGTTTTTTAGGCCTCAATTTTAAAATCACGATATTTATCAGAACAGATGTTCTAACTGGTTATACCCATAAAATGATATTATCAAGCATTATTAACTACTCATTAGAGAATATGTTTTTCTATGTTTCAATTGAACTTGACTAGTGTCTTAATAATTGTTGATAAATTGAAATGATTGGTGACAAGAAGGTTGATCAAAAGGAATTACTCATTACAATTGCGGACGAATCTTTTGATTTAAATTTTTGTAACTTGATATTATTTCTTATTTTAGATATCAAATTTATTAAGTTTACTTTAATTGAAATTTATATAAATTAATATCTGAATTATTGAAGAATAATAAATATTTAATTTAATTTAATTATCTTGAGTTTAAATACAAAATTTTTTAATTTATATACGAACAAAGAAATGTATAAGAATTTAATTTATGATATTAATATCTAACGCAAATTGATGATATTTGATAATACTATATTAAGTCAAGATCAAAACTAATTTAAATTAATTAACTAAGATTGAAATATGAAAACTTGATCAGGAAATTTAACACAGGAGTCAACCCTTTTGACTCAGTTGAAATACTTTATTTCAATAGGAAAAAGATCTTCAAACCTAAAAATTTTAATAATTTTATAAATTCAATGATTTCTTAGTATTTAAGATCTTCTCAATTTACTTGGTTTGACCAATAATGCTAGTTAATTTCAGCATATTTGGAACAGTCCCCATCATTAGTGAGAGTGCCAATTCATTAATTTGAATGATTCTAATTGATTGATGATGTCAATTTAGTTAAGCTAAATTTTAACTTTCATATAATTTTCTCATTCAATATAATCCATATATTTATTCTTTGATATCCTTGAGCTGGTAAAATTCATTTTATAATACAACGTAAAACTATTATAATGTATAAAATTAAATAATTTTAAAGATGAGAGATGTGTGATAAATCAATTATGATGAATATTCTCCTATTAGTTGATAATTTTTTAGTAGATTAATAAAAATAAGAATAATTTTACTAATTTAAAGTAATTGATTTTATCCACAATAGCAAGAAAGAATTAAAAATTTAATATTTTGTTTTGTCCTTTTGCAGATGATTTCATATGTTACACACTTCATTTCCATTAATGTTATTTGCTCCAAGTAACTACGCTTATTATTGGTTTTCCGGGAATATATTTTGATGATAATCAATGTTTTATGTTATAAATTAGAGTATTTTTAATTATACAGCCTTTGTCTATCAGTTGAACAGCATTAATTTATAAATCATATTATATCAATCAATAATGTATATTGAAATTTCATTTTTCACGAGACCCTAATAACAAAATTTTAAGTAAATAGACGTTTTCTGTATTGAAAGTATATTTGAGGAATTAAGTGATAAATACTATCAATTACATTACCAATTTTATACTTAATAGATATAATATATTGACTTTTGGGACAGGAGATAAAATAATTATTAATTCACAATATTTTGATTTTTGATAATTTTCAACTAAACAATTGATTAGTTATGGAGAAAATCAATTCCTCTGCAAGAATAACTTTCATTTATTATTTTTAATTTATTTGTAATCATTGTTCCGCTCAACATTGTCAATATTAACAGATATTACATTATAATAATTTATTCTCATTCTTATAATTTTAATAATATTGTTATTTGCTAAATTATAAAAATTTGTATTTAATGTCAATTAAGCAAACTATTATTAACTTATTGCCTCCTCAATGAAATGCTGCACACAATACCAAGATTTTCATTATGTAGTAATACATCAAAGTTTTTTATTTTTTATTGATGATATCAATGTTTTATATAAATCAAAATAATGGTGGTTAAGATATTACTATGTTTATAATTACGAGATTCATAATAACCAAATTATTGTTTAATTAAGGTTGAGGGTAATGCTTTGTTTGGAATAATTATTATAATAATTTTGAAAATTATTAAAATATTATATATTCATAATATTACCTCAGAATTAATAAAATGGGAAAATTTTTAATTATTTTTTTCAAACTTATTAGTTTCAAAAAATTTTATAACAAATAAATAGAAAAATATGGTTTCAGATTATATATATATAATGTTTTTTTAATAATTTTTTTTCAAAACTTATTATTTATTTGAGTTATTTTTAAATTAGATAAAAATTATCAAAAGTTTTTTATTTTAAAATTAATAAACTTAACCACATATTTTTAAAATTATTTAAAATTTATAAATAATTTATAAAGATGATATTTTATATTAATTAATTATTATTAATTAAATTATTTTAAAGCTAAAAAACATTTAAATTTATTAAAATTTAAAAAATTATTTTTATTTTTATTTTTTAATTATTGATAAAATAATTAATATATTAATAATATCTTTTTATTATATTT
>JNEM01006683.1:0-10078 GCA_000697335.1 Conidiobolus incongruus B7586 | reverse complement strand
ATATTTACTTAATTATAACCTATATAATTATAATTATTTTAAATAATCAAATAATAAACTTATAAAAAAATTTTATAAAATAGTTAAATTAGTTGATAAAATATTGAATTTTAGTTTAATAAAAAATTCATCTATTAATTATTAAAAGTTTATTAAAGATATACTAAAAAGTTATTAATAATAAAATATCATATTGATTTTATATTTATTTTTAAATTATATATTTAAATGCTTATTCATAATCATTTATATAAAAGTTATATTACTTATAATCTAAAGTAATATAAATAAAAAGCAATTAATATATTAATTCCTAAAAAATAAATATATTATTCTAATTAAAATCTAACAAATTTTTAATATAATTAAACAATCATTATTGATAAAAATTGTTAAAATTTATGATATTTATGGTAATGATTTAAAATTAATACAAATATTCAAATCATAACAATTGGCTCATTTTATTTTTATAATATAATGGAACTCTATATTTCAATTTTGAATTATATCAAATTCAAAATATAATTTTTAGTGAAATTTAATAATTTCATATTTAATAAGAGAAATTAAGTCCAAAATTTCTTGATAAGTGAGTATATTGGATATATTTAATAATTTAAAAGAATACATAGAGTGTTAAAAATAACTTGGAAACAATTGATCAAAGTTATAGAAAATTTAACTTAATATTTACCAACTAATAAATAAATATCACAGTTATATTTGAGCATTAAATAAGAATATATGAGATTTTTCTGATAAACAATCCAATAAATATTGAAATTAAGATTATAAAAATGAGATTAAGGGAAATAGGGGTGATGGTGATTTAAAATTTAAGCAATGAAATTTTTGAATCTTGTAAAACACGTGATTATATTTGATTCAATAACTTGAATAAAAGTTGAATTTTTGAGGAATGATAAAACGAATTTGTAATATATTACGAATATTTAAATATAGCATAGATAAAATCACCCTCAAAAAATGATATATAAAGAACAAATAAAATATATTTAGTGTCAGTGAATTTTCGAAAATATACAATGAGTAACTATAACAAAATGTAGATTAAAATAATCTGACCTCGTCTAATACTCAAAAATACATGTTAGATAATTTCACAGAATGATAATTAGAAAATCTAAAATATATAAATAAAAATATGCTAACCAGTATATAATAAATATAAAAAAATAACTCCAATTGCTATATACTAGAGTAATAGTAAATATATAATTGGCCATTTAAAATTTGGATTAAACATATAACCAAATGTATAATAGTAATAATAAAATCAATTATATTTTGAATTCTATGAATACTCACAAATTATTAATAGTGTGTATACGTGATTTATAGTATATTAAAATATATATAATTGAGCATTGTATTTTATTTTGTAATATGAATTATCTAATTAAAATATTGCAGTATATTATCAACAAGCGTGACTATATTTAATTTTATAGTAAAGAAAAAGTGAATTAATAATAAAATTCATGTTAAAATGTCAAAGTATTGCTAAAAAATATTAAAATAAAATTGATATTAACGTTATATACATTAGAATTATAAAAGTTTATTAATATTAAATAGTAAATGAACCTAGTAATTAAAGTCATATTAAAAATATAGTTGTTAGGTTTATTTGAATATTTATAATCTATAGTTTTTATATAATACCCAATTCGAAGTCCAACAGAAAAGTTGAATCAAGAATTAATTAAATTCGAATATCACTTAATATAATATAAAAATGCTCAAAGTTGATATAAATTAAAAGGAAACTGAAAACGTGTAATATAAAGAGAATTTTGACTGTCAGATGTTGTACATATATTGACGATGTATTATGGATAGGGGTGGATTAGTATAATTGAAATCTATATGTATAAATATATAACAAGAGAACTAGAAACGAGGCTTTCTCTTTCTTGCGGTATACTTGGAATCATTTGCAGTCTTAAGACCCTTGGCACGAGCGACATCTTTCTTGTGTAATACCCACTCTTTTACACTGGTTCTTTGCTTCTTTTTGGACTTGAGCTTCATACGCTCATTGGAATAAGCAACTTGGTTGGGTCTTTCTTCACCTTCAATAGGAGCAGGGAGAGGTTGATCTGAAGCACCAGCGAAGAGACAGAGATAATACTTCTTGGCTTTCTTACTGTTGGGATAATCAACTACAAGACCTCCTGTAAAACCAGCTTGCATGGCAGCAGACATGATCATCTGAACTTGATCATCATTTTCGGGGTAGAATTGGAATACAGCTCTGGAACCACGGGATAAACACATAAATAATTTTGTGAAAAAGGTACTGAGACGTTTTTTGGGATAGTGATTCTTTTTATCGGCATTGCAAAGCCATTGGAGAACTGAAATACTGATAGCACCATCAAATACACCAGGACGGAAGTTCATACCTTGACCAGCGTCAGTTAAAAATAAATCACCTTCAACTCCTCTTTGTACAGCAATATCTAAAAATCAGATAAATAATGGATATATTTAATAAATCAAATATTGGATAATACCCAACATAGCTGGAGCAATATCATAACCAACCCAAATATGGCCTTCCTCTTCCAAAATTTCACCACTTAAACCAGAGCCACAACCGATATCTAATAAATAGCAGGTCTTTTCAGGTGGTAAATTGAGCAATTCTAAAGCTCTTAAAGTCATTTCAGCTTGAATCCCAGCAATACGAGTACTATCAAATTATCAATAAAAAGTTTAGACAATAAAAAAATTATAAAAATACTTGGAAGTATATTTAGAAGCTTCAATATCGTTATAAACCTAAAAATCAAAGTAAGTAAGTTAATATGAATTGAATATAGTATGATAATTTTATTTACAATTTCAGGTGGTCCTTGATGTTCTGGTCTCGACATATTTTTTTAATTAATACTTATAAATATTTAAAATTAAAATAATTTTTATTTTATAATTCAAAAATCTTAATTATATTTTTAAATTTAATTTTAGGAATTAAAATTATGGGATTAATTTATTAAAAAATTATTAAAATTTTTTAAATAAATAAACCTAAATATTGATATATTATATTTTTAATAGGATTTAATTTTTTTTATTTGAGATTCTTTTTAAATATAACAAATTCAATTATAATTTTTGCTATGGTTCGATAGTTAATTTGCACTCAATAATTGCTTAATGATGAATTTTTTTCCAATATTTAAATTAATTCTCGAATCAATGTAAAAATAATTTACATAAAAAGTTATAGTGTATTTATTACTCATTATTATATACCTTGAAATATTGTATTAATTATTCATTATCATATATTCTATGAATTGAACAAGAATTGGAAAATATTTAGACATGATCTTTAGATAATTAAATTGTGAATAATGAGCTATTATTAGATTATTTTATCGATATCTGTGTAATTAAATTTATTCAAAATTCAAATTGACCAATAATTGAAAAATAAGGGAATAAGTTAAATTAAATCTAGATAAAACTTTTCTTATTGAAATAATTACTTATAATTACAAACTTTGAAACAATACTGAACACTCAAAATAAAGATTTATGAGTGCAAGTTACTTAACAGTAAAACCATAATATTAATAAGCATGAGTAATGATTGTTTCATTTTAAAACATTCATATATTGGATGCTAGTTGTACATTATTTTTATATAGTGCTTAATTTTTTTATGGTACAAATTTAAATTTTGTTTTCATTTAAAAATATTGATAACAAATACATATATAAATATAATAAAGATGGTTTATATATAGATTTTAAAATTATATTAAAATATTAAATTAATAATTATTTAATAAATAATATAAACTGAAAAGGTTAAGAGCATTCCATTATATTTGAAGAATAAATGAATTTGAAATTAAAATATCTGGCATGTATATTACAATGTTGATATGGCTTAATTTGCTAATATATTTAATCATTATTATTCAATTAATCATATCGATATAAATATCTATTTGGTAATGATTAAACATTAATTTGAAATAGAAATTCATTTAAGTTTACAAAGTTAAGCATTGATTATTAACACTAACATTATATTAATTTGTGCCATGTATGCCAGAGTTTGAAATTCATCAAATAGTTCTTGTTTTCCTTTAACAAAAAATTGAATTTTGGAATTTATTATGTCTTAATTTCATTATTTTCAGAAATATAAAATGACCAATTTTCATAATCGAATCCTTGAACATAAACCGCATAATAAAATATAACAAATTTATACAATTATTAAATGCTTTCTTGGATAAATTTCATAGTATTCCATGTGGTAATTATAATATATTATTAACCAACTAATGCTTTTAATTAATTGGAATTAGCTAAATAAATTAATATAATTGGACTATAATCCAATAATAATCAAAATTTTAGGCTTTTATATTGGCTGTTTATACATTCAATGAAATTTAAATCGGATTATTAATATATATAATATATATATATATATATATATTATTTTAGTAAATAGTAGTTATTTAATAAAAATAATTCAAATATATTGTGATATTTGAACATTTGAAATATTGCTTAATTTTGATTAAAATTAATAAAAAATGATTGTAGATGAATAAATTATTAAATTATAAAATATTTCGAGAATAGTAGTTCATCATTATCCTTATATATTGATTTCAGTTTTTTATATTAAAAATCTTGAAAGTATTTTTAACGTATTTAGACTTATATTAAAAATAAGTGCATTAAAATTTGATATAATGCAATAATTCAAATTTCACAACAGTGTACAAAGCAGCATATGATGTTATCGACAAACAAATCATAAAATTCTATTAAAAATTATCAAATGTATTAAATTAATATTTCTAATAAAATATGTTATATCATAAGTATAAATATGAATCCATTGGTATTATAAAAGGCTAAATAAATATAAAATTTTAATTATATCTAAGGATTGTATTTGGCACTAATTTTGATTTTTATAATTTATTAGGAGGGGCGAATAATCATATCGAAGAGTACAAAAATTAATAACAACATAAATAAAACCATCAAATACCACAATATATATATTATAAACTGAAATTACTCTGTAACTCATAAATTCATCTAAATACTGAAATTTGCGGGATAATTTGAAATAGAATAAAGCGAATCTGATTCCAACCAAAGCATTTCATTAATTTTAATCCAAATTGGCAATCAGCCAAATTCAATTGATCCCCTATTGGCATAATAAAACTATTAATTACAAGATTTTAATTCACAAGGTAATCAGAGGACACAAAAATTTATATAAATAATCATCTGAGGTTTAATTATTCTCACTTTTTGAAAAAAATATTAATAATCACTATTAAAATATAATTTTACATATTTATTAATAAAATAATCAATATTGTTTGTGACTATGTTGGGAACTACAGAAGCTGTTCATTTCGATAGTATTGAATCTGCTCTCGAAGATTTCGGTAGGTTAATCAAACACGTGTCAAAGTTTTTGTCATTTATATTATTATATAGCCAAGGGAGAATTCTTAATAGTTATGGATAATGAAGACAGAGAAAATGAGGGTGACTTGATTATTGCTGCTCAAGATGTCACTCCCGAAAAGATGGCTTTTTTAATCAGATACTCGAGGTAATAAATAAATTCATCATATAAACCTCCTCCTTAATAATATATCAAATATCAGTGGCTATGTATGTTGTCCTACAACCAGCGAAAGATTAGAAGAATTAGACATTCCAATGATGGTCCCTAAAAATACTGATCCACTCAGAACTGCTTATGGTGTTTCCGTAGACTTCAAACACGGAACCACTACGGGGATTTCTGCCAGTGACAGAGCTAAAACTGCTAACGCCTTAGCCGATCCAAATATCACGAACCCTCTTGACTTCAACAAACCAGGTCATTTATTACCTTTGAAAGCTAAACCCAACGGTGTTTTAGAAAGACAGGGACACACTGAAGCAGCAGTTGGTAAGTTAACCAATACATCAACAGCACTAACAAATAATTAATCATTTTAATGATTAGATCTATGTAAGTTATCTGGCAAGTATCCCACAGCCATCATTTGTGAATTAGTTAATGATGACGGTACAATGAAGAGAAGAGAAGATTGTTTCGAATTCGCCCAGCAACACAATATCAAAATGATAACCATTGAAAACCTTGTACACTATATTAAGTCTAATCAATCTTAATAGATCCAACTTCTAAATCGAAATACAAAATATATCATATTCAAACTATAGTAATGTTATATGTAAATAATATTTATTTAACAATGGTCAATTGTTAGATTGATTTTTATATTTGAGTTGTTTTATACATCTTGATAAACATATTTTTAATGTGATATATAACAAAATGAATATGGAAAATTAACGTTTATATATATATCTATTAAATCATATTACTTTCTTCAAAAATATAATAACCTTGATCCATATCAATTGATATATATAGATTAGAAAGAATTTATTTCAATATATATTATCAAAAACTGATATATTAAACTTTACAAAATATAATTTAAATCAAGTTATTTAAATTAAAAATTATGATCCACATTTATTCTGGACTTTCTAAGAACCCTATTTTACCCGATAATAATATTAATTAATTTTGAAAAATATTATTAATAAATTTTTAAATTGATTTTATATTTTATTGAAAATGAAAATTATTTTTTTGATTTAAGTTATAATGATATTATTTATAAAATTTAATAACAATAATTAATATCACAAATTTAAATTTTGAATCTGATTTTTATATTAACTAGTAAAATATTTTATTAAATTTTTTACTATAAATTTAAGTTCAAAATTTAATATTGCAAAAATATAAAATAACTAATATAATATCTTTTATTAATTTTTTAACTATGTTTAATTTTGTTACCAAGTAATTATCCAATTATTCAATATAAATTTAATACTGTATTAATAAGTCAATATAATGTTCTTTAAAAAAATATTAATTTTATCAATATGATTGGTATATTAATTCAATGCTACACAATATGTTGATATATCTAAATATTCAGAGATATATTTATATTTTAAATGCTATTTTTATTATACTAATGCATTACAAAGATCTGATGAATTCAATTATCAAAATCAATTGGCCAAAGATAAAATAAGTTTACCAGTAGTCTTACCACTTTCCAAATCGAGATGAGCTTGCTTAACGTCAGCAATAGGATATACCTTATAAACTTCTTCAGGAACGACACCTTGTTCGTATAATTTGAATAATTCACTGGTCCAGTGTTCAAATTCTTCTTGAGTTTCAAGGAATCCAAAGAGGCCAGATCTCATTAATTTGACATTCTTGGGAGATAACTTGGCAATATTGAGGGGTGGGACGGATCCTGAAGCATTACCGAAGCTGACCAGAGTTCCAAGGCGTCTGATACTGGCTAAGCTGACTTCGAAGGTAGATTTACCAACACCATCGAGGACAGCATGAGCTCCCTTATTATCTGTCAACTCCAACACTCTCTTAGCTACATCTTCCTCTTTATAGTTGATCACGTGATGTGCACCAGCTTTGCGAGCAATTTCAGCCTTTTCGGGAGTAGATGTTGTACCAATGACAGTAGCACCATAATGTCTGGCAAGTCTGACTAATTGCTGACCGGTACCACCAGCAGCAGCATGGATCAAAATGAAGTCACCTTCCTTAACTTTGTAAGATTCTTGAACCATGGTAAGAGCTGTCAAGCCTTGTAAAAGAATGGTAGCAGCGGTTTTAAAGGAAATGGAATCTGGTAACTTGGCAACGTGTTTTCTTTCAACTACGTTGTATTCACCATAAGAACCAGCGGCAAGGTAAGCGACGCGATCACCAACTGAAATTCCTTTAACATCAGAACCAACTGCTTCAACGACACCAGCACCTTCGCGACCTAAAATAGCGGGGAGTGGAAGAGGATATAAACCAGTACGGTGATAGGTATCGATAAAGTTAACACCAACGAATTCGTTCTTAACAAGGACTTGGGTAGGTCCAGGAACTGGTTTGGGGACATCAGTATAGTTTAATACTTCGACGCCACCAGTTTGTTCAATTTGAATAGCTTTATAAGTACTCATTATTAATAGTTTAATTGAATAATATAAATGAATAATACGTTTAAATTTTATACTTAAGAAATTTTTATAATTTATAATTAATGAGATCAATTACTCAATTTTAATGATTATTAATACAATTGACGTTTATCTTCAGACTTATGGTAAATTTTAAACATTTTCAATAAACTTGATGGTTAATTAGGTCATCCACTTAGAAAATGGTCAAATCTGTGACTTGATTCAAAAGCAGTAATATGAATTGCTTATATTTCAAGTTTCATTAAAATTATCTTAAATTTACTTCATATTCATTCTAAAAAATTTGTACTGATTTCCCAAAAATCAAAAACTACTTGTTATTTGACCAAATCGAATATTTGAATTTCAATAATATGATCACATATCTGTCACGAGTCAACGTGACATTACCTAAAATAGGATATAATAGGAACATTTAAAGTTCCACTTCCCTTGAAATAATCACTACAAGACAAAAGGACAAAGAAGACAAAGAAGACAAAGAAGGCCAAAAGAAGTATAAGAGAACACATCAGAATAGCTAGATGAGCTATTCTGGTCATTCCTTTAACAGATCTAATAATTAATAAATAAGTTCCTCAGAGTTATAATATTTTATTCACATTAATTAGCTATCATTATGGTACTGTTACGTTCTATTTTATCTCCTGTAACATTCAAAGAAGTTCCCCTCGCAGAGTCACCTCAGACATCAGTATTCAAATTAACATTTGTCCTGCTATGTGTAATGGTTAGCTGGGGAGGAACTTGGTTAACTACAGGAAGTAATCGCTGGATAATGCGTTTGTGTCTACTAATGAGTTGGGGAATCCTTATACATCAATGTGATGACTTCGTGGTGAATTCTTCAGCTCCTCATTGGCGGATCTTAGAGGTAGTTGACAAAATGACCAGAATACCCTTTTATCAAATTCGCGATAGTATGTCTTTACTCAATGTCCTAGAAGTATTATCCAATTTGATTAAATATCGATTCGGAGTGTCTCTATGTATATTATTAGGATGGATGCTAAGACGAGCAACCAAATATATACAAGGAAAAAGAAGGGATCCGAAAACAGAAAAGGAAGGAACAAAAATCCAAATTATTAATCATAATGTATCTTATCGAAGTAATGAAGATTTTGAAGAAAATTGTGCAGGATATGAAGAACAAACTTCTCAATATATCAGCAACTTTCATCAATATCTAGAAGTCCATCCTCAGTTAACTGATGCTCAGAAAATGGAAGTATTCGGTAAAGGGCTAAAAGGACAAGCTAGAAAATGGTGGAATTTGATGTTACGGAACAGAAACAAAAACCCAAGAACATTAGAAGAAGTAATTACCAAGTTCCAAGCGATTTTGGCACCCACAGAGCAAACGGCTTATGATCAGATCAGCAAGGTGCAACAATGTAAACAAGGTGTTAATGAAAATATTCAAGAATTTTATTTACGTTTTGCATCGTTGGCAAGTTTAACAACAATGGATGAGTTTACTCAGCTGTGTATTTTCCGAAATAACGTACGACCAGAGATACAAGAAGCAATAATCCTTAACAAATTAAAAGAAGATATTGAAAGCTCCATGCCAGCTTTTCGAGAGGCAGAAAAGAAGATCTCGAGGTCAAAACCAAAATCAATAAGACATAATAAAGGAATGGAGCCAGCCGTTAAAGAAAAACTAAGACAAGAAAATAGATGTTTTAAATGCAAGGAGGAAGGACATTTCGCAAGAAATTGCAAGATTAATCAATCGGGAAAAGAAGAGACCCAAGTGTAAACAAGGAGGAACACTTGAGGTCTGAATCAGTATTATTAGTGCCTCCTGAAAAGATAAAAGAAAGCAATCATTTAATTATCCCACTCAAAATAGATGGACAATCAACGCATGCAGTAATAGATACAGGAGCACCACGATGTTACATGTCTCACGAATTCGCCAGAAAAATGAATTTTG
>JNEM01006677.1:0-28751 GCA_000697335.1 Conidiobolus incongruus B7586 | reverse complement strand
AATATTTAGAATATAATATGTTTATTTATTTATAATAATATCAAAAGCTTTATATTTTAAATTAATAATATATTATATTAGTTTGTATTTAATAAATACTTTGTATATTATAAATTTATTATTTGGTTTTTATATTAATTTTATTTCAAGTTATATATTGTATATAATATAGAAGGTAATTCAATTGAAGTTATAACAGTTAATTATTTTCATATTTGTTAAAAATTATAAAATATTATTCACAATATGATTTGATTTATTTTAATATCTTTATGAATAAATTTTATAAATTTAAATTTTCTTATTTCTAATTAATATATTTGAGTATAATATTGAATATTGATTTTATAATAAATATAGCAATTAATAATAGATATCAATATAATACAATATTAGTCATTGTTTTAAATATATTAATTTTATCTCAGTTCTATTTATATATAAAATAAAAATTACTAATGAAAAAATTAATAATTTGCAAAATTGTCAATAACTGAATTTTAACTTATCATCTATTACCAATTTAAAGGAATCAGATGAATGATTGGATAATTTAATCAACCCTGAGTTTTATTATAAATATCAATTTAACTACATTTCAAATTATTTTATTTGTAAAATTTAGAATAAAATAAAAAAATATTATTTCCCAAATATTCATTACTTTATTTTAATTAAAATCAATTAATTATATATATATATATTATATTTGATTTTATACCACATTGATTAACGTAAATAATGCTATAAAAATATATATTCTTCAGGAGTCTGCAAATAAAATTTAATGCATTTGTAAAAATCTGATTTTACTTATATATTTGAAAGTTAAAAATTCTTAGACAAGATTTATAAAATAACATTTGTTTATTTTATCTTTTTGTTTATTTACATTTCCTTTTTTGTATTTGCATTGTGAAACTGGGGCAAAACTTTCTGGGTAGACTAAGTATATTCAAATATATAAACTATTCAATCAACGAATTTCATTTCAAATACAAATTTTAAGAAATCAATCTTAGTTACTGATTCATTAAGAGTTTGTGGATCTAATGCGAACTTCAAAATTCTTTGGAATTGATCAATTGTTAGATTTCGATACGGGTCAAATGCTAGTAGTATTTGATAGAGTAAATCACGAGGTAAATGGGGTTCGTTGTTTTTCGCAATTGGCTTGCGCTTGAAGAAGAGAATTCGACTAAATTTAAGGATATAGAGACTTGAGCGCATTTGATTTTGTTGTGCAATAAAGTTCCGTGTCAGAATAGACTGGATCAAGGAGTATTTTCGCTCCCATCCTTCATAGTTGTAGTCGATATTGAGCACTTTCAGGTTGGTATTCTTGACTAGATCATTAATTAGTAGATTTCGATTTGCTTCTGGAGGTTCAAGTGAAGAATTATGTTGATTTAGACTCAACACTTCCATGGTGGAATTAGTAATAATGGTATTGATGATATCTTGAATTCCACGCATACCAATCTCATTATCTTGTAGTGTCAATTTCCTCAAGCTCTGATTGGATTTCAAACCTTCAGCGATAAAACTAGCTCCAATATTTCCCAATCTATTGTTATTTAAATTTAATGTAGACAAAGTTTTGTTGATTCGCAGCACTGATTCAAGCTGTCTTCCAGATTCTGAAGTAATGTTGTTTAATTCTAGAGCAATATGACGGAGAGTCTGGTTAATCTTAAGTAATGCACAGATAGCTAGCATGCCTTGGTCACCAATCCTATTCTGATTTAGGTTCAAAAAGGTAACTCCATAGTTTCGTTCCAGACAAAGACACAGCCGTTCACATCCCATTGAACCAATTTCATTTGATTCCAAGTTAACCCAAGTCAGAGTATGGTTAAAGATAAGAGATGTTGCAAGAAAATCAGCTCCCGTCCCCTTTAACGAGTTTCTGCTAAGATTTAGTTTGGTAATATCTCGATTTGATTTCAAAATTTCGCTGATGTGCCTGGCAAGGTTGCTTTTAGAGAAATTCCCAGAGAGATTTATTTCGCTTACTTTAGAATGCCTTAGCTCTTTAAGAAGATTTTCAATGAGCTCAGAGGATATAGAATTGGAGCTTAAATCGAGTCGTTCCAAGTATTTCAAATGGCTTATGGAGTGGGAAATATAATTGATATCTTTGAGTTCTAGATGGCACTCCGAAATGGTCAATTCCTTTAGCCTGAAGCTCTTGGTTAGACCCTGTGAAAGGTATTTGATGCATCCCTTCTCAAAGAAGCAATGTTTTATGGTCAATACTTCAACGGAAAAAGACTGTGCAATTAATAGTTTACTCAATAGCTTAGCCATGTGAATGCTAATCCATAAGTTGTTATAATTTAAACTTTTAAAAATATCAGATCTTTGATAAATGCTAGAACTGAAAGTCTTATTTAATTTTTCAATATCTTTCTCGCATATCAAATGAAACGATCCCTCCTTTATACATCTGACACTTGCACTATTCTGTAGACAAGTGGTAATCACCTTCGCTCCATTAAAGTTGGTCAAAAACTTATGAGATGTATGCTGCGGGTTTGTGAACTCCTCAACGGGATATACTTTCTCGAAAGAAGATCTCTCTGACCAATGTAAGTTGGTGGTGGATAAAATATTCATCTTGTAGAAAAATTCGAGGATATGGAAAATCAAATTTTAGCATTATGTTAGGCAAAAGAGATATTTATACTAAAAAATTAATTATAACTTCATAATGATGTAGTTCAATACTCTAAGTCAAAACAATCCCTTTCACTCCAAGTTTTAATGGCAATCCCCCCTCCGTTTCTAGCCAATCAAGTTGAACTGGATGATTGATTGGGTTTGAATTTGTAATAAACTGAAACTTTCAATTTTATTAACCACAACATTTTTTAGAAAAACAGACTATCTGCCAATTGGCCAACCCAACCAATCAATAGAGCTAATAACCAGTTTGAGCATGTTTGATTGATTCCCACGTATTACTAGTTTATAACATTTTTCAAACATAAACTGTTTATTGGATAGCATTTATCAAGAAGTCACTCTTAATAAATGAAGGGAAGTAATTTATGCTTAAGAATTTTATACCAACATCATGGATCGACATTAAATTTTGTGAATAGTTTATTTTAGACAAATCTGCAAAATTTTCTACAAGTGGAAATTCTTTTTAAAATTTGATAAGTTAAATATTTGTAAACAAAATTTATGATTTCAACATATTACCAAAATAACCGGGTAATACTTGCTGCTCTTGGTTATTTTTTAATTGTTTTACACAATAAATTAATTAACTTGGCAATTTATGCTACATTTAATGGATAATACTGTAAGAAATCTTAAGTTAAATAATCATTAATAATCAATAAAATGTTTCAGGAGTGTATGAATATTTAACGGTAAAAAATTGAAGTCAAAGAAGACCTGAAATATATTAAGGAATTGTTCAAATATATGATATATTTTAAGGGTTCAAATATTTGCAATATACTTTATTTGGTTATATCCTTAATTAGCATAATAATTATTGAAAAGTATCTGATATAAAATATATGTTATATCATTTGATAATATTCTATATCTATTAATATTTGATTTGATTAAATTATTGAAAATTTCAAAGTCCAGATTAATATTGAACCATATTTTTGTTCTTGTATATCGTAGATTAATTAATTATAATGATTACAAAAGTTATTCGTTAAAAAATCAAGTAGATTTTCAAATAGATGGCAAATAATTTTCCAACTATTGAATTAAACAATACAACGATATTAATTTCTAGTCAGTGACAGTAATCATTTGATATTTTAGTGTATAAGGTTTATTGAAACAAAAAGTCTTACTAGATAATTTTATAATCTGTTATAATCAAAATCGATCCACCATCGAGATTTATCACAAAATTAATTTTTTTGAGCATAAAACGAGGTATTGTTTAATAATTAAATTAAGGATATTTATATTGAATTAGATATTAAAATTCAATATATTTTTAAATTCAAAGGGAATAAATAATATCTTTTTTATGAATTTATAGTATAACTTACGAAATATATGTTTCACTAAATTGTATATATTTTAATAAATCAAACTTTTAAGCTTCAACTCCAATTTAAAGTCTATTGTTAATTTGGTTATAATTAATAATTTTCTACTGTTAAAGAGTTTACTTATTGAATGCTAATTATTTATAAATTTAGTAATAAAATATGGTTCAGACAAAAAAGATGTCATCAAATCGTAATTATTATATAGTAAAATTATGAAAATAATGTAATGAATTACTTCAATTTACTTGATTTATCCTCATTCCCCTCTTTTTTTAATTATAAGCCTTTCCAATACAATAATGATAATATAATGCCTAATTTTTAAGGTTTAAACTAGACTATAACACCATTTCGGTTAATTTTCTTTATACTATTTTAACACTAGCATTTCATATTGTTGACAATTGTTGCAAATTTTATATGTATTTACCTAACTATAGATTAAAATGAAAAATTATTTAAAAAAATTGTAAATGATTCATAGTTATTGAAATATAATATTTATTTGAACTAGGCGAGTATTTATTCACACATCTAATATTACAAATTAAATTTAATTCTCAAATATAATCATATAAATAACACCACAACTCACTAAAACAAAAATTACATTGGATAAAAATATATATATATAAATACTTGTATACATTTAATGGTTGACATAATTGAGAATACTTTTTAACTTTGATACAAAATCAAACAAGTGAAACTAGTTGTTTGAATTGAAGTAGTATTTTTTTACTGTTAAAATAATCTCAAGCTTTGAATTACATAATTAAAATTCTATAATTTAATTGGTTGAAACTTTCATAAAAAATAATATTCTAGAATGATTTTGTGTACTATTACAAGTCTATGATAACAGTTTAATAATTTAATCGATGATAGAACAATAACAAGTCTTCAACAATATTAAAAAAATAATATTATTCTAATTATATTCAAAACAAAATATATTATCATATATATAGTATATAACTATCAACTCCTATATATTCGACTTATTTAGAAATATGGTCATAAAAACATTAAAATAATATTGTTACATTTTGTATTAACTTATTATCCAATAGAATGAATATTATTGAACCATATTTAGAATAAATAATTAAATGAATATTATGGCTGGATCAATAAAATTCGATATTTCTACAAAATTCAATTATGCTATTAGTAATTATTTTTAGGAATTAGTATTATATGATTAATGATTTGAAATGAAATTAGATACTATATTAATTTCTTTGAATGAGTGAAGATATAATTTTATAGTATATCAATGTCCTTGAAATTTGTTGAATGTTAAGTTGAGAAGTAACTTTTGAAATAAATTTTTAATTAAATTTATTAAACGATCAAGTGAATGAATATAAAAATACCAAAGGATTAACTCTCACAATTGTATGATTTTTATAAACTTTCATTTTTTATCAAATTTTCAATAATAATTATCACACTTTCATCGGTGAGTAATATATTATCTATATCCATTTCATTTTGAACACTGAATTTTTTAAATAATTGTTTTAATAAACAGGATATCTCTAAAGGCTAATAAAGACAAAATATATTGTAATACATAACTAAATGTTTGATATAAGCCTTGGAGTTTTTAGTACAGGTAATATAATTATATATCCCTCAATGAATATTTTATGATGTTAATAATAAAATCAGTATATTAAACATTGTAGAATTGAATATCAATTACTACAGCTTAATTTTAGCTATTTCTTATAATTAATTAGATATATTAAAAATATTATCAGAAATCAACACTTTTAATATTAATATTATGATAATAACTTTAGTAAGCCAATACTATTGTAATATTTTTGAAAAATACATCAAAAATTAAGGATTGTTTATAAACTTTGATTTTAAATCAAGTTCAAAAGGGTGTATTTATTAAAATCAACTATTATTTCATATACTTATAATATTGTTAAAGAAAAATCATATATATTTAATTCAAACTATATTCTAAGTTGTAATATAATCTCAGCGAGGAGATCACTTTGAATTTTTTTTCAAATATCTTTTTCTTAACCAAACATAAGAAAATTAAGTGAATTCTAAAAACATATCAAATTATAGATATATTCATTCATTATTATTAGTTTTTATATCATGATCTTATGACTAAATATACATATAATTGATAATTCTATCAAATACATACCTATCGGAATATTATACTCATCACCATTTACTCCTAAATTCAATACTTAAGTGCGTTTGGATAAAGTAATTACATTCAAAATTAAGGAAATTGGATAATAGAAAAATCATACAAATAATATTTTTTAATCATAAAATAATAAATATTAAATTGTACATTTAAATGGATTAAAAATAGTAGAAGAATAATAATCAATTAATCTGATATTATATCTACCTCTTTTATAAAATATAAATTATATAATTTTAATTCAATGAAAGAATTAAACTGGTAGAAAATTTAAATAAAAAAGTTAAAATTATAGTATATTGATTAGAGTTTAATTTTAAAATATTAATTACTAAGATAATAATAAGATTACTTAGAAAATAAATAATAATCAAAATCCTCACTACTATTTAAGTGATTATTCTCTTTAAATAATAAAAATATTTAGATTATAAATATAACAATTAAATTACAAAAGATTTTTACATTTGTTCAATAAATAAATTAATTAATTTTGAATTTTTATTCTGATTAAATAAAGAAACTAAAGCAAAAAGAATACTGATTTACTAATTAATATATCTTGCTTTTTTTAAAACTAAAATTTTATATTAATATTAATCACTCAGCTCCTTTACATAGTTTATAATAATGTTAATTCAAAATTACAATCTTAATATTAATATATAAAATTAAAATAATATTAAATCTTTTTACTTGAATTAAATTATTTAATTTACAAAAATATTCAAAATAAAAAGAAATTATATCTTTTTAATATATAATTAATAATGTAATATAAATAAATTATTTCAATGAGTGATATTTTGAAAATTTTAATTATATGAATATTATTATTCTCATTATATAATAAAAAATTTTATATTGAATTTCATTTGCTCTAATTAATAACATTTGTTTTTATAATTTAAAATTTATTTATAAAGATTAAATATGATGAATTAGCATATAATTGATATCTATACCTAATAATAATATTAATTTTTTATATAATTTTTGCTTTGATATTTATTATAATGGTTTTAATTTTTCAACCTAAATAGTTTTATTAATATTTCAATAATATATCTTGTATTGGGTTATATACCTTATTTATTGAGATAACTTTTTAAGTAAAATGAACATAATATTATAAATTCATTTTAATTATATTTTTTCTGATATTTTTTAATTTTAAATTAAATTCAAAATAATTGTTTATAAAATTATAATAAATTAATATTAAAATATCTAAGTGATATTAGTAGAAAACTAATGCATATAGTTGATATTTGCAATATTTTTAATTTCTTTATTATTACTTCAGATAAATATAAATTTAAGATAATTTAATCAAGATATAATTTTTATATCAGATTTTTTAACATTAAGTTGACTAAAGTATTTCTAATACTGAATTTGGGAAACCCTTTACCACTTGTTAATATTTATAAGTTTTTGTGAATATTTTATGTAAAATGTTTTATTAAGTATGATAATTTGATATATACTCTTTGTATAATTCTGGTAAAATTTAAAATTCTTTAATTCAGTCATAATGGTACTTATTAAAGTTTGTAAAAAAAGTTATTCTGTATAAGGTGAATAAATAATTAGCTCACTCAGGACTATTATATATTATGCTAAAATAGTATTGAAACAATTGTAATTAATAAAATAGTGTTTTATTTTAGTATGGAAATTTACTTTTTGAACCAGTTCATAATATAATTATAAAAATGTAATTCACAATTAGTATTAATTCAATTTTATATTATAAATTATTAATATAAAAAGTTAAAAATTGATAAAAAAGCAATTAAAATTAAATATTTAATTTAGCCAAAAAAAGTTCAAGAAGTGAGAGGAGTGGCAAGGATCAATCTCTCATGGATGGCATTAAGGGCGGTATTACATGACTCTTGCGTGATGACGCAGGAGATATTGATTTCGGACGAACCTTGGGAGATCATTTCCAAATTGACGCCGGCAGCTGCTAGCGATTCGAACATCATAGATGCCATCCCACGCTTTTGTTTCATAAAGGAGCCTACGAGACTTAGAATAGCTAGGTTTTCTATTTTAGTTACCTAAAATAATAGTGTTGGTTATTTTGTATATCTAATAAATAATGTATTAATTACTGATGAGATCTCTTCTAAATCTTTGATTAAGCAATCTAATGAATGCTCAAATGTATTCTTTTTGGATGTTGAGATGGCGAGTGATAAATGCACTTCACTCGTTGAAATTAAATCTACAATGATTTTATGGCGATTGAGAGTTTTGAATACATCTGAAAAGAATCGGTGAGAGGGTTGCTTGCGATTAGAATGGAGGGTTAAAATAGTCACTCCTTCTTTGACGGTAAGAGCAGTTGGAGATGGTGGTTTAGATTGTTCTTCAGGATAAGAGCAAACCATTGTTCCTGATCCTTTTAAATTACCCAAATTTTTAATGGTAATACTAACTGATTGCGTCTGTGCAAGCTCAATTGCAAGTGGGTGGACAACTTCACCACCATAGTATGTAAGTTCTTTGGCTTCTTCAGGTGTAATATGTTTTAATAGTTTAGCATTAGGTACTCTAGTAAGATCAGCAGTGAAAATTCCGTCTACAGTTTTAAATGCAATAAGTTCTTTAGCTTCAAACGCCAAACAGACCAAACTTGCTAACACATCAGAATAACCTCGCCCCAAACTATTCATTAAACCATTAGGATAAGGACCAAAAAAGCCTAAACAAATCAATATTAAGAATACATTATAAAATCAAAACTAAAAAGCATACCTGTTATAACTGGAATATCAAACTCGCCCAAATGATTAATAATGAACTGCTTCAAAGTGCCTTTAGCATTAATCAACCAATTCAAATTATTATCATTTTCTTCAATTTGTTTCCTATCCAAAAATTTCTCCAAATTGATATACTTCACAGAATAGCTGCGATCCTTCAATATACCCTGAACTAAAATACAACTCAACTTCTCACCAAATGCCAATACAACGTCGAGTGTATTGGAAGATAATTCACCAATGACTTCTAAGGCTTCTAGTACGACTTGGAGCTGATCCGTACTGGATTTTAATTGGCCTTTGGTAATTTGTTGAATTTCAGGGTTTTTGATATGTTGATCAACTTGCTCAATATGCTCAGCTAGGATACCTTCTACAATTTTTAAACTGGTATTTAAGTCTTGTTCTTTAGCACTTTCAGCTGCTTTTAATAATCTATAAAAATATAAATGATTAATTTTGAAAATTGATACATTTGTAAAAGGAGAGAATTACTTAGTTGTAGTACCGTTTTTCGAGTGGTTGTAGCCGCTTCTAGCAGAACAAATAATAGCAAGTCTTGATTTGGATTCGTTATTGTTGAGGTAAGCTTTTACACTTTCAGGAATTAGATTGAATTGAGTCCCCACAGTTAACCCACTAAATTTAATTACTTTCCAAATTTCACTCATTATTTTTTTAAATTTATAATATAATTTTGAATTTAATTTTTATAAATTTTAATAATAATTATTTATTTATTAAATATAAAAAATATTTAAAAAGATATAATGATTTTTTTTAAAAAAAACATTTCAATACACGAATTATTTAAATTTTTATTTTTTTTTAAAAGAAGTTTGATGATTCATACTTATTAATCAATTTGCACTATTTAACTTTTATTCAAAGTATCATATCTTTTAAATTATCCACTTTATTTATTTTTTTGGTGTTTTTATCAAAAATTTGATCTCTTGTCATAAAAAAAACTCTTATCATAATTTAGATTGTATTTATAGGGATATAATATAGCTATTATCAGACTTAATCTTTTAGATATTAACAATATTAATCAAAAATTATAAATATTATTAATATTGAGGTGATTATCAATTCAATTCCTATTTTACCCCAATATTAAATATAAATTTGTTAATTACCCAATATAGAAAGTGTCCCAAAACTTTAAGTGTGAATTGACATTTTTGGTACACCCTATTGGATGAAAATGAGTCATTAAAAATTCTACTGTAATTTAAATGAAATTATCCATAATTTTTGGACATATTTTATTTGATATTTTATAGAAGATTTTTTGTTCACTCAATTCTGTAAAAAGAAAATACTCATTTGTGATCTTAATAGTGGTGCTTTGTATTCAATTATTATACAATTGGGTGAAAAAATATATTTTTATCCATTTTTTATGTGCTTTAGATTGTGAATTTAAGTGGAATGTAATATTGAAAAAATATTGATATAAGTTGATGGGTTGAAAGCTGTATTCTGTAATATGCATATATTATCCAACAATGTTTAGTGTTGAAAACAGTAATAAGTTTAATATTAATAAAGTTTAATTGAAAAATATATTGAAAAAGGTAGGTAAAACAATCAATAATAATAGTAGCAGTAACAATAGTAGTTGAAGTAGCAAAGTAAGGTATAAAAGACAAAGTATAGACAAGAAGGGATTCAAAATTTATTAATAAAAATCTCTCTCTTTTAGGTAGATATAAATAAAAAATGAGGGTAATTTTAACAAAACAAAAAATATATATACATAATTTACTATAGGTATACCTCGTATCGCTTGTGTCCCCCAGAGTATTGAGTTGTTTAAGGTATAATTTACTTGGGGTTAGGTACTTTGGCTGGGTTAAGTTATCCTGACTTGAGTGAAAGATGGCTTAAAAGGGGAAAAACATGAAGAAAATGATTAGAGGCGATACCAATACTTAATTGTCACTTCCAGCAGCGACAGCTGTTTTCGATAGTATTTCGATAGTTTCGCTGTCCGTAATACAGATACCGTTCCTTCTCTGTAGTGCGGACTCTGGTACATTAATTTCAACGCCTTGATCCTGATTATCCATAGTGTAAAATTATGTTAATACCTTATTATTGTTGCGAAAGAATACTACAGATGAATTGTTGAAGTTGTATTAATGTATTATTTAAATCTCTCTAATGTTGATATTAAAATGATTAGAAGTATGAATAAATAGATGAATAGTGAATAAAGAGGTATTTGAAATATAAAATCGGTTAAAAAATTATTCTCCCTAAAGTATTTATACTCAAAATTTTTTAATTTTGACTGGAGATTGGTTATTGGGTAAATTAAGGTTTGGTACCACCAATTGCGAGTGAGCAGTCCAAGGAGAATTCGATGAAAAGGGGAGAATAGAGGATTCATGTGAAAAATCAAATGATTTTCACTTCAAAATTTGTAATTATGCTAATATAAATTGACTCCTCCTGGCATTTATTCAATTCATTTCTTACTAACTCAGATTGGTAACTTTGATTAAAAACGATTTAGTATTATTAAAGAGTATTAACACTTGAATATCTATAAATATTACGCTTGGCTTGAGCTAATATCTTTAAAATGTTTAAATACTCAATATTGAATGCTACATCAAAATCAAGTTTCAAGATCAATTTCCTCTTTAAAAACACGTTCAATACCAATAAAACGATGAGATAATTCAATGAAAAAGGATGATATGAATGTATTGATCCAATAGATAGTATCCATTTAACATCTCTAAATGCACTTTGAATATTTTGTATAATTGGTAGCTTTTAATTGAATTCTTTGGTAATTAAATGCAGTATATTAATCCTTTTTTATTTTTTCAATATTAGATAAAAAATGTAGTTATAGAAATTAGTTTAGTTAGTATTTATGTTAAACTTGAGATATTATTTAATAATACTAATCAAAACATAAATTATATAATACATATCTTTTAATACTTTTTAGCTTAGTCCAATGGTCAATAATTCAGTATAATTGCGAATTATTCAACCATTGAATTTAATATATTGTTACAAAACATTGATTTATTTTATGATGTAATAATTTTGATATATTGTCAAATATTATCCAAATATCAAAATAATACTACAAGTATCTATTGCATATATTAATTTTTCGAATTATACTACCCTAAAAATATGTAATACATTTACAATCATATTTGTAAAGATTTATTAATCAAAGATTGTTATTAATTGATCACTTGTCAAATATTAAAAAATAATCTAGTGGATATTGGGGCCGGCTTATTAGTTTATTATTAACACTCAAACAATGCACAAAATTCAGTATATGGCGCTTTAGCATATAGGATGAATTTCTTGGGAGAAATCTGTAATATACTATTAAATTATATATATATATATATCAAACGAATTTTAAAGAATTTAATATTTTTATTTTTTAATAGAAACAGTTATATATTTAATTTGAATTACAGCTAGAATTTAGAAATTTTAATTTGGTGATAATTTATCCAATTTTTGATTTTTATATAATGCTAAATGTTTATTCTAAGATAGGGAAATTAGTATTAATGATATAATGGCTCTTATCGTGCTATTTAAGGATTTTTTATTCTAAAAAACAAAATTCGGCATCGCTTATACCCGTTAATCATTTATTGTACAGATTGGAAATTTTTTATTATTCTTAACAAACCCAATATTTTTATTATTTAGCCTTAATAAGATAAATGAATTTTTCAATTCAATATAGATTTATTTTCATAAATGATTATCATGTAAATTTTACTTTACTATTCAAAATATTTTATATGTTTTATTATTATTTAAGTTTTCCAAACTATTTACATATTAAATAACTCAAATGTATATTTTATACATCCTCATTTCCACAAATCACTCATAATTCCAAAAATTTGACTCAGTTTTTATACTCCATTCTTAATACCTTTAACCAAATAGAAACCATATCAAAAGTTCCGATTAATATTACCATATTGGTTCTATCATAGTCTAAGGACTAAGCCAAACTTGTGTAAATTAAATAAATTTGGTGAATTTTATCGTGTAAAAATATTTCAAAAAATTTGAATAGTTTAATTGGATACCAGCTCTGAAGTGAAAAAGAAGATTCATCAAAAGAATTAGAATCACAAAAATAATTAAAAATGAATGAACGTTTCCATAGTCTAGGTTATACCTTACATAAATTATTATTAAAAACTTGAATCTATTACACTGAATGAGAAGTTCCATGATCATTACTGAATTATTAGAATTTTTATTTGATCCGAATTATCATTGATTGGGAAAACTTCAGATTGTTGAAATAACAATAAGAAAATTTTAGCATTTTATTGCTAAGAAATTAAATCTAATAAAATGTTTGGTTAAAAGTATACGGTTTTTTGAATAATATCAATATATTATTAGTGATTTTACGAATATATATATCTATATATAATATATAGAGATAATCATGGCGTGATATACTTATGAAGAGTTAATTTATATTTTGGATTGAAAAATATTTCAATTTTGTGATTCATAAAAAATTCTTAACTTTTTGTTGATAATTTTGATCAAGTTCTATTATTAATTCAAAAAATCAAAATTAATTAAAAATATGATAAAGTTTTTTTCCTAGATTCACGTTTAATAACACACTTATTATTCTATTTTATTAATATAGTTGTCATAAAACTAATTTTTAATGAACAGGGAATTGTATTATTAATATCGGGTTATGAAATATTTTATTTTTCAATTATTCAAAGAACCTTCAAAAATTTAAATTAATGAAAAAATATTGTCAAATATCAGTATCATTTAAATAGTTTAAAACTAAATCCTAAAACTAATAATGTTTTCAATGAGGAATTTTATATAAATTTTAATTTTTATTTCGGGTCCTATTCAAGATGCTCAATATGTTATGCAATATTATTTATCAAGTTATGAGTTTGTTTAAATTAACAATAAAAATGCTTTATTAGAAGTATTGTATATGGAACAAATAGATGATGAAAATTCATCATTTAAGAGAATATTGATTATTGATTAATGTTGAATAATTCAATATAAAATCAAATACACAACAAATACTAAGCATTAAAAAGATGATATAAATTTATTTCAATGTAATATATATATAATTAAAAAGTTTGACTAGCTCTTCCAGCCATTTTAACTTTGGATAATCTCCATTCGTTGGGTTTTTCATATTTGTTGTACAGAGGTTCGATTTTTTCTTTCTTCTTACGTTTACTAATGGTATTAGCATCCGCAACTTTGAAAAAGGTAGGCGCAACTTCAACGAGCCACTTGGGTTCAATGGCCGTGGTTTCTCTCATATATTCTTTGGATGTGAGAACTAATTCGTGGTATATCACCCATTCAGGACTCTTGTTGAAGAGTGCACTCGAAGGATGGATGTAGACTGGTGTTCCTTCGACAAGGGTCTTGTATCCTTCTTGAGGATCTTTTTTGGCAGCATGAGTAAAGAACCCAGAGCAAATAGCACGTCTTACTCTGGTGTAGTCTCTACCACAAGAAATAACATCCTGTTTGTAACGATCCATAATACCTAACAATTGTTTTCTAACGTCCGAAGCTCTTTTTAATACTCTTGCTTGAATGAAGTTTTCGAAACACCACTGTTGGGAGTAATTGTTTGCTTTCCAAGCATTATAAACTGTCAAAAGAGTCAAATGGTCTCCTTCAGGCTGGTGGAATCTAGCTTTTTTAGAATCTGCTTGTGATTGTTTATCTCTTGGACGATAGAAAACAGTTTGAACAGATAACATGGCAACTATAGTTAGAATTTCTTCACTACATCCCATATCAACTGAAGCAATAAGCATTTTAGACAAAGGAGGTTCCATAGGGAATTCGGCCATTTTTCGTCCTAATCTGGTCAATAAGCCTTCAGAATCAAGGGCACTTAAAGAGTAAAGTTGCTCGAGAGCAGTGACTAGAGTTTGGATAGGAGGAGGATCCATGAAATCAAAATTGATGAGATCATTAATACCCATTGCTTTGAGATTGAGCACAACCATTGCCAAGTTGGATCTTTGGATTTCGGGAACACTATTCGGAAGCATTTCATTACGATAGGCAGCTTCTGTGTATAGTCTGTAGCATTTGCCAGGACCGGTACGACCTGCACGACCAGCTCTCTGTCTTGCTTGTGCTTGGGAAATTGGTGTTACAACAAGTGAATCCATTCCAAGTTTGGGATCGTAGGCATTCTGTTTGACAAAACCAGGATCAACAACATAGTAAATACCATCAATGGTAATCGAGGTTTCGGCAATGTTGGTGGCAATAACTACCTTACGACTTCCAGGTGGTGCTGGCTCGAAAATTTTAGATTGCATTTCACCAGGAAGAGAGCTATAAACAGGGAGAATAATTAATTCCGGAGCTTCATCGCCAAGTTGTTTCATACGCTCGAATAGCGTTTCACAAGCGGAGTCGATTTCTTCTTGACCTGTTAAGAAGAGTAAGATATCACCAGTAGGTTCAGTCAAATGAATAATCATAACGGTATCTAATGCAGCCTTCAAGTAATCTGGTTCAGGCTCTTTAGAGTAAAGAATTTCTACTGGATAAGTTCTACCGGGAATAGAGAAAATAGGGCAGCCAAAGAAATAGTTAGAGAATTTCTCAGCATCAAGAGTAGCTGAAGTGACGACTAATTTCAGATCATCACGGATACTCATTGTTTTCTTAAGTAAACCAAACAAAACATCGGTATTGATTGTTCTCTCGTGAGCTTCGTCGAGGATTAAAACTGAGTAACTAGAAAGGGTGGGGTCAATTAGACATTCTCTTGTAAGCATACCATCAGTCATGAATTTGATCTTTGTTTCAGGGCTTGTACAATCTTCAAAACGGATAGTGTAACCGACTTCAGAACCTAATCTACATCCTACTTCTTCTGATACACGTTTGGCAACTGACATAGCAGCAACACGACGAGGTTGAGTACATCCAATCTTGCCTTTAGCTGCATATCCCTCCTCATAAAAATACTGAGCCATCTGTGTAGTTTTACCAGAACCAGTATCTCCAACAACAATTAATACACGGGTACTTTCGAATGCTTTAATAAGGTCGTTTCTAAGCTTATAAACAGGAAGACTTTGTCTTTGTTCTTGGATAGAAAGATTGGTGATTTTACCAAAAGTTGTCGCATTATTAAAAGCACTCTTTTTCCATTCGGGAACTTGTTTGGATTTAGCTATATTGGATTTGAGATCTTGAACAAAGTGACGGTCACCAAGTTGTGGCATAGGATCTATCCAAGCGGTGTTGACATCTTCTTTCATAGCATCGAGTTCAGCTTGAACTTGTTGCTGTCTAATTTCTTTGCGCTCTTTAGCGTAAGTAGCACCTGCTATGGCAGCTCTGTTGAGAGAACCATCCGGAGCTTTCACAACTTTAATAGGACTGAGTTGAACGGTTTGACGGGTTTGACCCTTAAGAAAAGCAGGTTCATCCTCTCTCAATTCAATATCCAAGTCTTCTTCAACTTCATGATCTTCAACAAGACCTTGTTCTTCATCAAAATTAGGAAGTTGAGAAGGATCCAAAACGCCTGCAGCCATAAGTTGTTTCAATTCCCATCTTTCAGGGGAAGAAATACGCTTGACACCAGCCCATCTACTCTCTGATTTTGTAGGAATTCCAGGAGTGGCTGTTGTTGGATCAGCTAAATCAAGTAATCTAGATCTTCGACCAAGCTCTTGGCTGTTTGCAGAAGTACCAACATGGACAGGATTGAGATCTCTACCTGAAATTTGGTCAACATCTTTCATAGAAAGTCCAATACGGCTACCAGCAATAGATATAACCTTGACTTTAACTATTTGACCACGGGAAACTACATCTGAGGGGTGATTAATTCTTACATTGGGTTGAATTGCACTGATATGGACCATTCCTTCGCAGCGGCCTTTGATTCCTCTTAACTCAACAAATGCGCCAAAATCTTTAACATTAGTAATTCTACCATCGTATATTTTGTATAAAACTGGTTTGTCATCCATTTGCTCCATTGCTTCTCGCCTTCTACTAACTCTGTCCGAGCGGTGATAATCTGGAGATCCTGATCTGGATCTACTTCTGCGACGACGTCTAGATTCATATTCTGGAGAATGACTGTCATCTCTCCTGCGTCTTCTTCTATCTCGATCGTCGTCTCTTGAGCGGGATCTAGATCTATGCCGTCTATGCGATCTTTCTGGACTTCTTCGTTTGTCAGAACGACTATTACCAATTCCGGATTCTAAAGCTTCAAACTCCGATAATAGGTCTTTAGAACTTGAATTGCTGTCATTTGTCTCAAGTTGAATAGGTTTCGAATCTGGAATAGCTAAACCTGGGAATTTTTTCTCGCGAGTCATTCTAACGGAATCATAGTTGATTTGAGGTTCTTGAATTTCATCTTCCAAAAATTGTTTTTCTTCCTCTCGATCTTTATTAGGACCTAACGTCTTTATTAATTTATCTAAGTGAGCAATAAAATTATCTTCAAATTCGGCTCCATTCTCATCTAACTTTTGTTTAAATTCTTTTAAATTTTTAGATTCGGAATGTAATGTTAGAACAAATTCTGCCATCTCTGTAGAATGAACTGAAGTGTGGTTATATAACTCTTCCGTTAATTTGGAAATTAATGAGAGTTTAGTCAATTCGTTGAGTTCATTCATTAGCTTATGTTGTTAAATTGAAAGAGTATAAGTAACTGAGTAATATTTAATAGTATGTTTAAATAATTAATTTTATAATATTACAAATTTTAAACAATTTTAATTAAGTGAATTGAAATTTTATTAAAAAACTCTAATTCAATGGATTTATTTATATTTTTTGATTATCTTGAAAATTATTATGGGATAACTTAATATTAATTTAATTTTATCAAATTGGCAGATTTCATAATTTTTTAATTGGTTCAAAAAATTTGAAGACTGATTTATCATAAAATTTAATATAATATTTTATCAATTTTTAATTAAATTATAATAAAAACAGCAGAATATCAATATGATTTTAATGCTAAATTATATATCCTGAAGATGAAATAATAAAGTATATATAGCACAATTCACTATAACAAAAAACTTATTTAAATGAATTATTAAAAGGAATATAAATTGAATTAATGAAAAATCTACAGCAACAAAAAAATGGTTAAAACAAATTTATCAAAAGGCCGTATCGATATGCCAAAATATAATAATATCTAACATTTTGAATTAACACTTCTCAATTTGAAAATTATTGACCATTTATAATAATCACCCCATCCCTAGCAATATTTTTAAATTAAGTTGTTAAATAATGCTATTTGTGTCTTAAGATCAATATTTGATTAGTACAACAAGCAATTGATCAATATTTAAACAGGCTATATAGTACTTATTTTCAGTTAATTTTTGACCATAATTGCCAACTTGGAAAAGAAAAATTGTTATATTATATATTGCCCCTGATTGGAAATTGAGTTTAAGCTTAAATATCCTTGCTTTATTTGATCCAATAATATAAAAAAATTATATATATTCAAATAAAAATTCTAATGGATATTCACTGTTAAAATTTATATATTTTTAAAGTGGGATTCTACTTGTCAAGAATTGCTGCAAATGTAACAGAAATTTGCAATCCAAATGTTCATTAAATGATTGGATATAAATTTTTAAATTTGAATCAGCTTTAATTAAAATTAGTTATAATTTTTATAAATATTCAGTATTATATATTCTATATATCTTTTAAAAAATAAATCTATTACTATGTGGAAAAATTTATAAAGTATTCATTTTAATCACTTGAAAGTCTAATAATTATAAAACAATCTATTTTATTCAAATTATTGTATTTTATTAAAGATGGTATATAATTTAATTTCCGATTTCATTTGAAAAAATTACTTTCAAAACAAGCTAGCAGTGAGCTTTGAACAGATGATAAATGAAATAAAAATTTCCGACTAATTAGAGCCAATTTCATATCATCATATAGCCTTAATAAAGATTATATCTAAAATAATATTTTTTTATTTAATGGAAAGTAACCTTGGAATATATGACTAAATACTTATCATAGTATCATGTTTTTTAATAAATTAAAACTATTTTATTGTAATATTATAAAAATTAAAAAATTTAAATTTTTAAATTATCACGAAACATTGAGATAATGTTGGATGATAAATGAACTGGGTTATAGTACTTTAACCTCTCACCAAAGCAAAGATTCAAACCCAAAAACACAGAACATCCATACTGGGAATAATTCATCAATCAACCAAGTTACTTTATTAAAATAGTATAGAACTTTTTTAAATGATTGTTATACTAATTTTCGAACCTTGTATATTACAAGTTTGAAGATAATATAGGAGAATAATAAAAATTATGATGGTATCAAAATACCTCCTATGATTTTATATACTATATTTTCTAATTATTATTCATATGTAATTTTTTATATGGTGCATTTTGCAAATATGTGTATTATTATCATGTTAAACTCATATACGCTCATTTTGAGTATTGAAATTGAATAGCAAAATTATTAAATTGATTCCAATTGAAATAATAACTCCGAGATAATATTTAAATTATATTTTCCCTTCAATTTTAATTATTAAATCAAGAAATTATAATTCCTCACAACTTTAGAGACTATTAATGTTCCATTTAGATTGAAATACAAGATTGCTTGAATTTTATTTTTTACAAATTGATACTTGATCGTCAATAACACCAAAATTTTAATAACTTTATTTTATTTACATGTGAAGATCTTCAAAGTATACTCAATTATCATCCCTTTATACCACATTCAATGAGCAACTGTCTTGTTAAATTAAATACATGTCAAATTTTTATGACAACATCATCATTTATTAAAATTCCCAGAAAATCATTTTAACATTCATTCATAGTTAAATTTAAACCCTAATTGAAACGAATTAGGATCTTTTTTTAAAATACTAATTATTTGAATTCAACAGTTCATTCTTCATTATTGTTGCTAGTTTACACTTTCAATTATCTTAATTAGTTTTATATAAGCTACTTGTACATACACACACACACACACATATATATATATATATATATTAATCTATTGCTTTAATATATTAAACTATTCAATTTCAAAATATCAACTTATAAGTTTGAAAAAATGAACTTAGAACAAAATAAACCAAAAATCTCAAGTTTAAATAATATCACAACTGAAGAATTGAAAAATAAAAATAAAACAAATAAAAGTAATTAAATTATACTGAATTTATTGTAAATTAAAATATTAAAATATTCTTTCTATTTAGATGCCGAAGAAATTGAAATTACCAATAAATTAATAACAAGCTCACAAAATTGTGAAGATATCAATTTGAAACACTTATTGGATAGAGCTTATCACTTGATAAAAACAAAAGAAAATGGTATATTATAATTTGTTTTGATTATTTTATTATTTGTTCCAATATTTTAATTGGAAATATTTATAGAACTTGACCTGGCAACTCAAGTAAGGCACCAATATATGGAAGAGAATCACAATCTTCAAGCAGAATGTGAAGAATTACGTAGGGCTTTGGAAAGTAATCAAGATAGCGATTCAACAGAGGTTATTACACCAGCTAATCGTTCAAGATATGAGCATTCAGACCGCAAAGTTACTACCAACCTAAAAGTTAAATCCACGGAGCGCAAGAGTTTAATTTCCGAAGAGGAGTTGGAGGAACTTCACCAACAAAATTCAGATTTACAAGCTAAAGTCGCAACTCTAACACAGGAGAAGGAACATTTGGAAAAAGTGAATGTGAAGCAGGCTCGAGAGTTAGAACAAGAATTAAATGAACTACGAAAACAGCTAGACCAAAGTAATAAAAAAATTGAAGATCTGGAAGACAAAAACTTTGAGCTCACTCATCGTCAAAAGAGTATTCACCATACTATTAAGCCAATGAAGGCAACTCAGGATACTACTTCACAGGAAGATTCCATCCCAACCTTGATTATGGAACCCTTTAACTTAAAATCCACCTTACCCCATTTTGATTCATTCATTGATCCAAATTCTTCTGCTCCCACTACACCAAACAACCAAGACCTTGTGGAACGTATTCAAAAGCTGGAGTCACAGTCTCGTAAATTAGAGTCCGATAAAAAAGAGCTAGAAGTTCACATTGCCAGTCTTTTGGAAGAACTTAACCGTTTAAACCGTCATTGTTATGAACTGGAAGAAGCCAACTCTAGAATTACTTTTTATGAAAATTTATTTGGAAAAAATAATACCAAGGTGGTAGACCTTACAGAAGGATCTGACATGAGTAAAAGTATCAGCGGTGGAACTGGATTATTTTTTAATTTACTTAACTCAGCAAGGTCTTCAGTATCGTCATTTGCAATGGAAGCCCCATACCTTGCAAGTCCAGCTGCAACACTACGACATCGCGCTCCAATGTCACATAATAGATCTTATTCAGCTTCTTCCGCGGGTCAAAATGCGTCAATTCGAGGCAGGACCCTTTGGAAGGAGATTGAGGGTGGTATCGGTGATGGATACTTGAGTAATAAAAGCTCAATCAGTGGTCTCGCAGATGCTAGTAATGAAGCCTTATATAATTGGATTCACAGCAGCTCTCAAACTCGCATATCCTTATCAGGGATCCCTGAGCCTCCAAGTAATTACTCTCCAACTCAATATAACTTCCCTCCTAGTCACCAGACCCCCACTATTAACCCTGATGAATCGATTAGCGTTGTAGGAGTTAATCCTAGTTCCTCCACAAGTCTACATAAGAGAATGGCTATGAGACGACCAAGACGTCCTAGAGGTGTGGTCAACTTGATACAAAATTTCTTTATATATATATGGACCTGGTTCAAATTCATCACACTTTTAGCTACAGCCGTTGGTGTTGCTCTTTATCAGGGTCCTGAACACCAATATCGTGATTATTATTAATTCCATCTTAATTCCATCTTAATTCCATCTATCACAATTTTCATCCTAATTTGAATCAATTTATTCTACCAATGTATACAAGTCCACTGACATACCTACATTCATATCCAACTATTCAGATTGTATGATTATCGATATTACTATATACTACTATATGAAATAACCCAATAAATATTTTTGAATTATATTAATTTATAATTTTACTTAATATTTATTGAAAATAAATAGATTGAAAGTGATGTGAAATAAAATTCCCATAATAATTTAATTACCAAAGAAAAATTATATATTTTAATTCATTCAATTACCAAATCCTAAAACTTATTATAAACATAAAATTAAAAATATGGATCCATTAAGAAAGAAATCCAATAAATTAAGTTTTAAAGGCGATAAACCCAAAAAGAAGAAAAAATCTAGTGAAAAATCCCATAAGCAAACTTCTGATGACATACCTCAAGAAGGTTGGACATTTGTTGAAGAGTTAGATGATTTAGTAGGTCCTATCACAATATCATTTCCCGCAGACACTCCTGTCACGTTTCAAACAAATGAAATGCATATTCTGAAACCTAAATCAATCGGTGAAAATGACCAAGCTTTAAGTAATTTTGAACCAAGTAGTGTTCAGCAAGTTTTTACAGGTCAACGAGTTATTGACAGTTCCAAATTCACATTTAAAACATGCTATTCAAAGTATTTATCCTGCGATAAATTTGGAGTTGTCACTGCTCATAAAGAAGCTATTGGCCCTCAAGAGGAGTGGACTGCAGTGATACGTGAAGATGGCGTCTGCTTCCAAAGTGTTTATGACAAATTCTTAACATTTGACGAAGCTTCTCAAAAGTTAACCGCTACCGAAGAGTATATCGGATTTGCACAAACTTTTAAAGTCAGATGCCAGAATCAAGTTCGCTACGAACGCCTCCAAGCTTCCAAGAAACGTTTGGACGAGGTTAAAGTCACGTCTAATTTAGAGGATGAGATTGGTATGAAATACATGAGTTTCCAGGGTAAACGAAAGAAGCTCACTTCGGATTTGGATGAGCTGAAGAAAGCAAAAGAGGATGGCAGATTGAATGAAGCTCTTTTGGATAGGAGAGCCAAAATCAAATCAGATAAATTTTGCATGTAATATCTCATCTCTTTTCATACAAGATTTGTGCTATTATTTGATCATACATTTTCAATTCAATTGTATTGTAAGATTTAAATGTTTCTTATCATCTTCATGTTTTAATATCATTGTTAGTTTAGCTGGATCACTGAATTATAACATTCGACAAATACTCAATAAAATATATCTCGTTATCACCATTCTAATTATGATTTTCAAGTATTTAAAATATATTAACCATATCACATCTTCTGATTTTACCATCATTGATAAAATAGATCTTTTATAAGATTACAATTCACACTTGGCAAATGTTAATTGTTGGTTATCAAGTATTTTTTCTCTTTAATAATTTATTTAAAACAAATAAATCTTAAAGAGAATCATTAAGATTTTATAAATTTCAATTATCAATTATCAAATATTATAATTGATAATCGTTATATCAAATAATTATTTTTATTGAAAAAAAATAGTTGAAACAATTTTTTTGAACCATTAAATATATGGATGACTATCAATTTTAAAATGATTAAACTTAAAATTTGCTTAATATGATATCATTTAATAAATTGAACATTTAAAGTATGCTAAATTTATACAAAAATTTTAATAATCAAATTACATTTTTTTTCTTGATTTTTAAGAAATTATTTACAAAAGTATTACTAATTTGTTTTTTCTAGATATTTAAATATAAAATAATGATATTTAAGAAAAATTGACTATAGCTTTATTTTTTAATGAAGATAAAAAATATGAATATTATTCAACTTTAATTATTTTATTCATATTCTAAAAAAATGAATATTGCAAAAAGTATTAGTTAGTGATTAATATTTAAGATTTATTCACAATACAAAAAATAATTAGTAATATAATTTTGAGTTTAGTTTTTTGATAATAAAATTAAAATTAAATAATCAATTAATTCATTTCAAAAGCTTTGGAACTATAGGTTTGGATATCTTGCAATGCAAAATTCAAAGTCATTAATGTAAAACGGTGTACGAGTGCTGGATCCTCAAGAACCAATCTGTCTAATTTGTCTTTGCTGAGGTACCAAGCTGTTACATCAGATTCACAGATGATGGTGGTGACTCTGGGTGTATTAGTGTAGGTTGTAAGTTCTCCTAGGAGACCTCCAGGCATGATGGATTCAATAGTCTTGACATTGTTCTTACTATCATAAGCTTGTGATTTGATCAAACCACTCTCAATGAGGTAAAGACCGTCGGGATCATCTCCCTTATTGTAGATAATCGTACCCTTGGCAAATTTGCGATGGACAAAGTGCAAGCTAATGGGATAGATGACTTGATCAAGATTGTGGGCATGATTACTAAATATTTGAAGAAGAAGAGCTAATGGTTGCTTTTGATTGCTCAACATTGTAGCTTCAATGGAAGAGAATTGGTTAGCAGCTTGAGCCAAGTACTGGGTACGAGGAGTGTGAGCAATTTCAATTCCATTTGTAGCAGGAGTGGAAGTGAAGGGAATGCTACGATTCTCAACAGATGATTGAGAAGCTAAATAGTATGATACACTTAACAATGTGTTCTCGCACCATTCTAAAGCATCGTTAATGGTATTAAAATTGTGAATAGATGAACTCATATCGAGACCCCAAACACCAACAGCACGAAGAGCTCTACCGACTTCAGATTCAGCATCAACTTCACAAATTACAAGATGAACGCCGCGGCCTGCCAAAAGTCTTTGGATTCTAATGAATGCTTCAGCAGCACTGAAATCGACACCGTTAACGAGGGCCATGTCGAGTACAAGGAAGCGAATAGGACTTGTAGACCATACAGTATGCTCTAATAAAGATTTTATCTTGCTTTCAACCTGACCAATGGTACCGAAGAACATGTATCCCTGAAGCTTCAAAACGTGAATTTGGGAGGATACCTTATTCAGAAATTCTCTTTGACGCTGTGGTCTTCTGACAGTACTTTTTGCAGCGAGGCCAGAATAAGAAGATCTAATGGAAGTTCTAGAGGAGTAAATAAAGACGAAGAAGAGGCAAGCAGCACCAATACCAACAAAAATACCCTCAACAAATCCGAAAGTAGCCATTACAGCCATAATAATTAGGATAGTGAAGTAGTCGAGGTTATTCATAACACCATAAGTTTCGACAGCTGCTTCTTTGACAAGTTCGACACCAAGGAATGCTAACAAACTACCTACAACAAGCGTTGGGACATAGGTAATGATAGAGGGACCGATCATCCATGCCACGATTGTTAATAGACCAACCATAATACCAGCTAATCTGTCATTACCGTCAGATTTGTAAAATAAAACACTGGAAGAATAGATCAAATAATTTTGTAATGATCCAGCAAAACCAGAGAGTAAATTGGAATAACCATGAGCGACTAATTCCTTATTGATATCATATGTATCATTTTTGGTGCTGACAGCGAGAGCAGGTACGTTGATAGGAACGTGAAGGATACCAAAGAAGGTGAGTGCAAGGATTGTGGGGATGACTTTGGGCAAGGTAGACCAACTAGTGTTGCGGAAATTAAACTGAAGGTACATGTCATAGAAGGGCTTGGTCTGCTCCTGAAGGGGGAAGAGCCAGCCCTGAGCACGTAACTTGTCAAGAGGAATATTGAATAAGAATACAAAAGCAAAGAATACGATAGGAATGCAAGTGAAGAACACAGGCATAAGGGAGGGTGAATCAACCTTGCGCTGGATCATCTTGAGAGTAAATGCAATGGCAAATGCGGTTAACCATAAAGGGAGCTTATCTTGATTGAAGAGACGTATCCATGTGGAGAGGTCAGTGAAGGATAATTGTGTGCGGGTCATGATTTCAATAGAAGTTTGGAATAAGAAGACACCAACACCACCAATACAACCAACGAGAATGTGACGAGGGAAGAAACCAACAAGGTAACCAAGTCGGAATTTTCCTAATCCCATGAAGACAATACCGGTAAAGATGGTACCTAAAGCGTAAGCAACCAAAGTAGTAGGGATGATCTGCTCGGGGTTGGTGGCACCTACAGATTCAATAATGATATCAACCATAATATGCAAGAAGGGGACGACTTCAAGCATGAAACCACCAACACCACACTCAAACACAGAGCCTCCCAAACTGAATACCAGCTGACTGATAATTGTTGTGATTAAAAAGTTAGAGATACCATCTGGACCGAAGTCCTTGAAAGGTTGGAGATGTACTGGGAAAATGATCATACCAGAACTGACTGCCCAAAGTACGTTGAGAATCATTCCAAGTGCAACGGTTGGCAGAAGCTTGACCACGCGAAGGATGAAACTTGGTTTTACTAGTGCATTCGCCTCAAGGTCCTTAGAGTCGTGAATCAGAGGAGTTGATTCAGTGATGGTAGTTTGATTGGTATTAGAGACGGTTTCATTATATGAGGGAATAGATGGGGTACCTAAATAGCTGTTATATTTAGTAGCGGGTGATTCCTGGTAGTCGTTGGGACCATCGATGGATGCGGCGTCATCCATATCATTGGCGGTTTGATATCCGCTAACACCGAATCCACTGAGGTTTGAAGAGTAGGATTGTCTATGATTAAGTAGGGGGTTCTGGATATCGCTTGTAAGTGAGCTAGGGAAGTCTTTACCTGGCAAAAAGGCATTGTCCTGGGATGGAGAGAAAGAGTTATTCAGCTCAAAGTCATTGAGTGCCATGGTCTGATTTCGAACACCGTCACCCTCCAAAGTGAAGGTAGCAGGCTCCATGGGCTTGTGGTGGTGTACACCATAGAAAGACTGAGTGATAGGACGATACTTTCTGGGCCTTCTCAAGCTGTTAGACTGAGTATTAGTATGATTATCTTCTGTATCGCTCATTTTAATACTGATTGGATCCAAAACTAAATGTAGGATTTAAATACACAATTGGTAATAAAATGAATTGTTTAATAACTGGTAATGATTTTTCCAAATCAGTTTTATTGAACATAAAGTTTTTGTTTCTTCAGGAATCGATTGATTATTTGAAACAAGTAGAAGTGTTGGGGTGTTATGGGATGTTGTACGATGATTTGTCTTACATTTAATCAATTTAGTCGATTCAACGCATATGATTAGTCATCTGATTTGTTCGACCCAATTCTTCTTTCAATTCTAACTTTTTTGAATGCCATGAGAATTTTTTAATAAGTTAATTTGAGTTATTTTTTTGCTTTAATTGAGAGATTTTTTAACAAATTTTGATCCATAATAATTAATCAATTGGCCAAATCTTTATCATATTTATCGAATGTTTCTACTAAATAATTACCATATGATGAAAACATTTTTAATCATCATTATAATAGGCTGCGACTCCACAATTATTAAATCTTCCTTATTCAAAATAATTAAGATCAGCATTCAACAATCAAAAACTTGAACAAAAAAGATCAACTTGTTCTCATTTATTAAATTTGAATTTATTGAGAAAATCCAAAATTTTCACACAATTTAAAATAGGGTTTAATTTTTAATTTACTGTTATTTTGAGAATATTTACGGATAAGTTAGGAAGAATTCAAACATCTGTTTATATTGGATATGAAAAGAAATTGCGGTTCTTTAAATATCTTTCATATATATATATATATATATATATATATATAATAAATGCTGAATACCCTTTAATAATATACTCTTTCACTTTGTGCTCACTAAGGTTCATATTCAATTTACTAAAAGAACTAAATTATTCATAATTGAAACATTTAAATACAGCACAAAGCTGAATACTATAAAGTACACAATCAATAGCAAATTCGTTCTACTATCTCTTTTCAAAATATCGCATGAGAAAGACATGCTATTCCAGTATTTGAACATTCTCAACAATCTATAATGATATTAAATAATCAATTCGACTTTAATTTGTCATTAGAATTTTGAAAATGTTAATCAATTGTAATTTTGGAACACTGATTTTCTTTTAATAATTACCTAATTAAATCAAATTTATTAAGTTCTGGTTTCTTATTAAATATACATCCAATTTTTGAACTCTATAAATAACAAAAATGAGGAAATCAATTTTATAATTAAAATTTAAAAATTATTAGTTATAATTGAAAGATTTTCAATTTTATAACTAAGGAAAAATTATGAGACATATTAAGTTATACAATTTAATAATCAAAACTATCTCAGTTTTATTAATATGTTTTTTAGGAATCATATGGGAATAAACAAAATCCCACCAATTGAAAATATCATATAAATTAACCAGTGATGGATTTTGTCCCAAAAGTCACCTTATCATTAGATTTTCTCAGTATATTAATTGAATTTAATATTGAACTAAAATATATAAGGAGAATTGGTTTGCTATAAATTGAAAATAGATTGAAATCTGTTTGTTGGATTAATATATCAGTACTAATAATTAGTGTATTATACTTATAATATATTAATATTATGACAAAATTAATTTAATTCTAATAAATAACTCAGATAATTTCATATTAAATACTTAGAATAAGAAAATATATATATATTTAATAAATATATTTTAATTTTTACTAATTATAATTATATATTAGTTTAATTTAATAAAAAATTCTTATAATAATTAAAATTTTTCAAATTTTATAAAATTATTAGAAATTTATTTTAAAATTATAATT
>JNEM01006674.1:0-10681 GCA_000697335.1 Conidiobolus incongruus B7586 | reverse complement strand
AAAATTTTTAATTATTAAAGATATTATTATTGACCTTTTAAAATAGCAACGTCAATTGATTCTATATATTATAATTGAAATTATAGAATATAATTAAAAATATAACATACAATATATAATCAGAAATAACAACTAATATATCAAAACAATAAGCTTTAATAATAATAAAATAGTTATTATATAATAGCTGATACCTTGGTAAATATTTATTTTGTCTATTTTAATATTATATATTAATATTTATTTTATTTAATAGTAATTATATATTATAGAAATATCAATAGTTTTAGTATATAATATTAATATTATTTTTTAAACTTTTACCTTATTAAACTCTTTTTGAAAAATAATTAATAAAATTATATTCAGAGTAATATTATTAATTTTAAGAAAATTCTAAAAATATTACTAAAAATAATAATATAGTTTAAACTAATTTTGAGAAATTATTTAAGGTCACTTATATTGTTCAAATAAATATCTATTTTTTGTTATCATATTTTTAAAACAAGATTAAAAAATATAGTGATATATAGCTTTGTTAAATAATATAAGGTAGAAATAAAAAAAATAAAGATTAATTTATAATCAATATATTTATTAATTGGATTGATTTTATATATATTATTAGCATCTAATATATATTTAAAATTATTCAAAAATATAAGCTATTCATATAGAAATATTGAATTAAATATAATTAATATATGTTTGAAATTGGTTGATATAAAATAATATTATAAAAAAATAATTCATATTAATATGATAATTTATTCATTATTGTTGATTAATAAAAATCAAAATATATAATAGATTTTTATTAACAAAAGTTGTTTTAGAGTATTATAAAAGGTTGAATAATATATATTATTTAATATAATAGAATTATAATCAAGTCATCATTTCTAATTTAAATATTTTATTAATAATTCAAATTTTGTATTTATTAAAAATATGTGTCTAAAAGAGAAATCTTGTTCTTGTTAATAGATGATACTTTGATTATTTGCAACTAGTGCTTTAATTGTATTTTTTATAATATAAATATAAGTTGTTTTTTTTTGATAATAGAAGGTTCTAGGTTATTCTTAAAAATCAAACAAATATTTTTATTTTTATTATTAATCAAATATTATTATTTGATTCTTTTATAAATATCACTTCTAATAATATAAATTCTAATATAAATTCTAGCTATCTTAAAATTTAAACAACTATGAACAGTGGATTTTTATAATATAGTAATTCTATTAAGAATGATAAGTATATTAAGTTTGACTTAAGAATATTTTTCAAGGTACAGGAATTTACTGGAAAACAAAAGAATGTAAAGCCATTTTTAACATAGCTAAAAATGAGATTTAATATTATAAACATAAATAATCAGAGTAAATTAATTATATTTCCTCAAAACCTATCATCTAAAGTAATATATTGGTTTGCTACCATTAAAAGAACTTTGTGGAAAAAGATAAAAGAGAAATTTAAAGATATTTTGGTGAAATATTAAAACTTATGGTATAAAGTAGGTTACTTTGTATAACCTAAGGGAAAAGTAAAATACTTAAAGATAATCTAGAATGATTTGAGTTAATATATAGTTAATTAAAAGGCAAGCATTAAAAAGATATGTTATTTATTAAATTCATTAGATCATTAAAATTAGAATTGAAGAATATAGCTTAAATCAGATACTTTGATAAAAAAATTAAGAAATAATTTATGAAAATGTAGTGGAGATAAATAGAACAAATAGGTTTGATAATATACTAAAGAAAAGTATAGCTTATTTTATAAAGAAAGATAAAAAAGCTACTTACCAAGTATAGAACTCATATGTAAAAAATAACACAAAAGCTGTAAGTAAAGAAGGAATTGAAAAAATACTATATATCAAATAACAAGCTGTCATTAAATAATATAAATTTTGTTATAATTATCTAAGAAAAGATTATCAAGCAAAATAATATCTTGAATTAATAAAAAAACAAAAGGATTAATAAGTCTAAGGATCATTACTAATTCAGATAAAAGTCTTAGAGTTTTTATAGGAAGTAAATAAAAGGAAAAAACCAAAGATAAATAATTAAAGAGGTCCACAAAAGCTATTAATTGCAGCTAACCCAAAAAAATTAATCTATTAGAGATTAAGAAGGAACTAATGCTTGAGCAAATATAATTATAGGAAAAAATACAGCTGTTGAATAATTAACAGCAGTTCTGAATTAAAGAAGGATAGATGTTGGAGAAAATTAATGAAAAAGCAAGATCATTAACTGCTAAAGATATAAGGAGGGATGTTAACCTAAAGGAAACACAGGAAAACTATAAGTTGAATAAGAATAAAATGCAACAATTTCCCTCTTTGGAACAAATGATCTAACAAAATACACCTGAATAAAGAGTAACTTTGATTTTTAAAATTCTAGACTTATAGCCTAAACAAGACTTGTAAGTAATAATACCCAGAGAAAAAGCTAATCAAATCTCTTAGATTAAATACTTATTGGAAGAATACACAAATAAAGCTATACCCTTGTTATATAAGATAGAACATTAAACATAGATAAGAAAATCTATATTATATTTCCTTACCTAAATAAATATAATTTAAGTGACTATAGTATTGGATTTAAGATATATAGATATAGTAGTGAATGAGGAATTTTTCAAAAAATTATAATTAAAGGAAGATTTCATAATATTCAAATAAATTAATAATATAGAAGGAGGAGGAATCATTTTTAAGAAAGTTTTAAAACATTAAAAATTAAAATAATAAGTAAAGAAATGTTTTTACCAACAGTAGTTCTAAGAGTTAAAGGATATAATATCTAATTAAAGAATAACTAGAGTCAAAAAGTAATCTTTATTTATAACAGAAAAAGAACTTTATGGAAATTTATGGATAATTATTTATATTAAAATAACCCAACCTTTTAACTACAAGAGCAAATTAAATATAGGTTAAGATATATAAAGATAATACTTTAAGGATAGTTTGTAACAAAGAAAGCTAAGATTAAAAGTTAATAAATCTAAAGATTGTAAAAAGAACAATTATTAGTAAAGAAAAGATAATTAAAATATTAAAGTTACTTAACCAAGAATATTTTATTATAGGATATTCCCCAGGTTTAGATTAGAATCTTTATAATAAAAATGAAAGAATGTTGAAGATTAAGATGAAATGTCTTAGAGGAACCAAGCTAATTAATGGGGCAAATAAATTGATAGGTATTATATTGGTAGCAGACTTTAGGAAAGAAAATTAACATACAGGAGAAATAAATGAGTTAAGACAAGATTAAAGAAAAAAAGTGGATTTAAATGAATAGAAGATAAGAGTTGAATTAAAGATAGAAAGGGATATGGTAATAGCTATATTCAAAAGATTAACAGAGTTTTTTTCTATTTCTAAATATAATATAGGGAAAGCAAATGATAAATATGAAATCTTTATAAATAGTGAGTTAGCTTTATTATAACCATAACAAAAGAATCCTTAAAAGAAAATGAAGCAGAAATTTTAAAAGTGAATAAGTTTCTAAAAGTAAACTTGATTAATCCTTTAACTTTTAATTATGCTATATAAATAATTTTATTGAAAAAAGGAGATGGATCAATAAAAGTTGCTATTGATTATCAAGGAGCTAACAAAACAATTAAACTAGATAACTATCTAGTTTTATAAATTTATAATTACTAAGATAGTATAAGGGAATCTAAATGGTTCATAATACTAGATTTAATAAAAGGATATTATTAATTGCTATTAAAAAAATTCAAAGTTAATTATTGCTTTTAATTTAGTTACAGGATTATTTTAATATTGAGTTTTTCTAATAAAAATATCAATGTTAAAAGCAGCATTTTAAAGATTATTAAATTAAATTATTTCAGATTTAAAGCCAAGAGATATAAAAATATATAATAATAATATTATTATATACTCTTAAACTTTTGAGAAATATTTAGCAGATAAAAGGGAATTGTTAATAAGATTAAAGAAAGGGGGTTTAAAGCTTAATACTACCGAATATAAGTTTGTTTTAATATGGTTAAAATATTAAGTTATTTTATAAGTAAAGAAAAAATGAAAATAAATGTAATAAAGTTAGAAATAATTACAAATATAAGTAAATCACAAAACATTAAAGAAGTTAAAAAGTTAATAGGTGTTCTAGGTTTTGTAAAAATGTTTATTCATAATTATAATTTTATATGTCATATATTAAATTATGTAACAAAGAAAAATATATTTTTTATTTAGGGTAAAAAACAATAAGAAGCTCTTAATAACTTAAAAAAGTTGTTGTTAAAATAAATTATATTATATCATTTAAATTTCAAAAAGAAGTATATGATTAAAATAAATATAAATATAATAAATATAGGTGTTTTATTAATATAGAAGAATAAAAAAGAAAAGAATTATTTTATTGCTTATAAGTTTAAATCTTTAACAAAAGCAAAAAGCGATTATAGTATTATAAACTTAAAAGGCTTCACTATGGTATAACATGTGAAACATTTCTACTATTATATATATAGTATAAAATTTACCATTATTACTAATTATTATGCTTTATTAGTATTAAAAAATAAAGAAAAATTAAAGGGTAGATTAAGTAAATAAGTATATAAATATTTTTTTTATAATTTTAATATTGTTTATAAAAAAGGAGAAAGTAATTATATTGTTAATATACTCTTTTAATTAATTGATTTGGTAAAAACTAAAGAGGTTATTAATGATAATAATATAAATGATGTAAAATATAAAAAATAATTAATAGATTACCAAGAAGAAAGACAAAAGGTGTAAAAATACTATCATCAAACTTTAAAGGATATTATAGAGTTTATAAATTATATTTAGTGATGAGAATAAATGTCAATTGGGTAAATATGTGGAATAACTATATAGAAGTAGTAAATGATTATAAATGGTGTTAGAGGTATAATAATAAGTTCATTTAAAAACAATTTAAGTTTATAATATCACACTATCATATATAAAAAATAAAGATGGATTTTAGAAATTTTAATGAGACAAATAGTGCAAAAAATAAATTTATCACTGGAGTTAACTATTTCACAAGGTAGATAAAGATAATGTTAGTTTTTAAATTGAATAAAATAATAATAAGTTTTTTAAATAATTTAATTATATACTATAAAATACCTAAGGAGTTGATAACAAATAATATACTAGCTTTTATCTCACAAAAGCTTAAACAATAATGTAGCAACTAGAAAATTAATAAATTAAAGGATATTACTTACCATCTAAAAGCAAATAGAGAGATAGAAAAGAATATTAATATATTCAAAAAAATTATGAAGAAAATAAGGATTATAAATAACAATAGATAAGTTAAATAAGTTTTAGCTATATTATTAACAATGTAAATTAACCCTTACTTTTGAATAAGCTTTTTACCTTTTTAATTCATATATTATCATATATCTATCTAATTAATCTATATATATTTATCCTTTATGTTAGTTTACTTATAATTTACATTTTATCCTATTTTCCCTTAAATTAATCTATTCTTATCTTAGTATAAAGGGAGGAAAATATAATAAGGATTTATCTATCAACTTCTTTATTTATCTATTCATTTATTAATTTACCTAATTACCTAATTATAACTTTAAGTCACTATGAAAGATTTCTAATAAAACTTTATAATTATATTTTAATTATATAACTTATTAATAATTCAACTTAATTTAATATAATCATATTAGTTTCTAATATTAAAATAATAAATAATAATAAGAAAAGCTATATTTCTCTTATTTTAACTCAAAATTAAAAAATAATATAATAAAAATTTGATAGTCTCCTCAATAAATCTGAATCATTCATTATGTTTTTTCTTATATTTTCTTAATTTTTCTTATTTATTCTTATTTGTTTTTAACTTTTATTTTCCTTATAACCTTCTCTCTTTTATTTTCTCTTTATATCTTTTACATCAATTTATCTCTACTCTTTTAATTATATTATAATTTCTTTAGATAAAACCAATATAACAATATATATTGTTTTAACTCATATAAAACAAAATCAAGAAAATTCCTCTAACTAGCATAAAGATACTTCTTAAATCTTAAAAGTTGTTTTTATTAAAGATTCCTTTGATAAAAATAATAACCTAAATGATTACTTTTACTAATTAAATGATTAACAAAGAATAAACCTCTTAATTTATTAATTCTTTAAATATCAAAATTAAAAGAAAATAACTTTTTGTCTATTTATATCATAAACCTAAAAGATTTTTTCTATATTTTTATAAATTACTCTTTAAACGTTTAAAAAACTAATATGGTTTTAGAAAAAATTAACAAATCAAAGATTTTTTAAACTCTTTTAAGATATATTTTAAATATATTTTAATAACTTTATTAGAGTAATTAGATTTAGTATTTATTTATTTAATAGATAATATTGAAACTTAGTTAAAAAACTATTAAAGATTATATTACCTTTTTTTAGAAAGTGTAACTTTAATTATATTAATAATTTTAAATAATTTAAACAAAAAAAAGATAAATTTTATCTTTTTAACTTAAAAAATATTATTTATCATAAATTTTTAAATTTAAAACAAACTACCATTATTGTTAATTATTTAGATATAAATCAATGCTTTAAAAACTATCTTATTTAATAAAATATTTGTAATCAAATTATAAGATTTGTAAATAAACTTAAAAAAAAATCTATAATAAAATTAATTCACTAATTTCTTTTTAAAATAACTGTTTTAAATATATTATAAAGTTAACTTTAAAATTTAACTTATTATATATGAAATCAGAACAAAAAAGATTCATTTTTTTCTTTTTATTGCTTTTTATTTTTTATTCTTATTTATTAATTTAAAATTTCAATCAAATAATTATTAATAATATTTATGCTAATAAAAAAGTATTAGCTATACTTACAAAATATGTTTTTTTTATATTAAAACCATTTAAACATATTCTTTTAAATAATATATATTTATTGTTGTTAATTAAATAACCCTAATAATTATTTAACTTGTCCTTAAAAATTTAATTCCTTATAATTTAAACGGACCGTTTTTAAATAAAAATGAAAAAAAATAGATTAATAAGTTTAAATTATCTTTATTAAGTAATTAAACTTATTAATCCTTCTTTCTAATTAATTACTTATCTTAATTCATTAATTATTAAATTATTCTTAAACTTAACTATTATATTTAATATAACTAATAATAATCTCAATATATCCTTTTTACTTTGTCTATATAATATTAATAATGACAAAATCACTAAATATTACAATTTAAGCTTTGATACTTAAAAATATCTAACCTAAAGAAATTTAACTTAAAATCTTCAATTATCATCTATTTCTGTTTTATCACCTGACTTTAATAATAATCTTTTAATTTTTCTATAGATTTTTCTATTGATTTTTCCTGGTTTAATTTTTAATATAAAGGTGAATATTTTATTTAATAATAGTCTATTAATTAATTAAACAATAATCAACTAGATTTAAAATTTAATCTTGTCCCTATTTTTTTTCTTATTAAACTTATTTTAGCTAATAAATTTAAATATATTTCTATAAGTCTTGTCTTAACTCTTTTACCATTTTCTAATTAGTATACCAAATAATTCAACTTTATTACTATTTTAATACATTAAAATATTATTCTAGGGTTAAATTAAATAAAGTGACATTTACTTATTTTCTTAAATTTACTTTTAAATAACACTTTCTAATTAATTTTAAAAATAATATCTAACAGGTTAATTTTATTTTTATCAACAATTTTTCTTTTAATTATTCTTTTAATTTAATTAATTTATAACTTATTTCAACTAATATACTATTTATTAGTGCTGAAATTAAGTAATGGCACAATTTTAAAATTAAAATTAAACAAATAAATTAATAAATAATATATAAAAATTAATGAATAATATAAGATTAATAGCCTCTTTTATTATAAATAATTCTTTTCCATACCTTTGGTAAGCTTCTAATACCTAAAAAACAGTTCTTTTTATTAAGGACTGAAATTTGATGTTTCACAAACCAAATTAATTTGTTTGCAGGAATTTTTTTTCCTGTAAGCAGTTTTTTTAATTGTCCAAAACAATTATAATCACATGGATTATAATCAGGTGAATATACTGGATGTGGTAACTCCCTCCAATTTTTTTTATATAAAAAATCTTTTACAGCTTAAGCTTTATGTTTTCTATAATTATTATGCAAAATAATAGGTGTCTTTAATTTATATTGAGAACACCATTTAGAAATTGTTTTATTTAAAAAAGTAATATATAACTTACTATTGATTGATTTTCCTTGAGGTATTAAATAAGAAGACTATATATCATTATAATCCATTACAACAATCAACATTTGCTTATATTCAAAGTGCTTATTCATTGGAATTTGTGGAGGGGATTGATTTGGCTTAACCCAACATTTTGTTTTATTTTTAGGTAAAGGATTATATAAAGGAATCTAAGATTCATCAATTGTAAGTATTCACTGTAAAAACCTTTGTTTTTGGTTATACCTTAATAAGTTTAGTTTAGCTATAGCTACTCTAGTTTTTTTTAGGTTTCTGTTAAATTATAAGGTATCCATTTTGTATTTTTATTAATTAATCCAAGTTTAAACTTAAGTAAATATAACATGCTTGTATAATTAATATTAAATTGCTTTGATAGTTCTCTAGCAGAAATAAAAGGGTATTTCTTAATATATTTTTTTACTCTATTGGTAAATAAAAAAGTGACAGTAGAAATTAGTCTCCTAGATTTTGGTAAATTTTGAATAGTGTCCCTTCCAGCTTTAAAATCACAAATCCAGTGATATATGGTAGTTTTAGATAAAGCACCATCTCCATAAGCTGTTTGCAAGTTTTGGATGATTTTAGAGGGTTTATGGTTAAGTTTTAAAGATACAAAAATAAAAGCCTTTTGATAATCACAATCTGGTTTAAGCATGATTAAATTTAAGTGTAAATTTTAAAATCAAAATATTTTAATAAAAAAAAATAATTAAAATTGAATATATATATAGTTTGAAAATATATATTTTCCTATATATTATATATATATATATAATCTTTCAAAATGTATAATATGTTTGAAAGATCAGAAATTAAAAAATTTGCCATTTCTTAATTTCTATACTAATAATTTGAATAATAGTTATAATATTAATTTTCATTTAATATTTAATTATTATGATAATTTAAATAACTTAAATAATTTTAACTAACTAATTAATATTAGTTTAGTTTTAGATATTCTTTAATTTAATAACAACTTTTCTTCAACCTTAAAATTAAATTTAAATTTGATGTCACATATCTACCCAATTAGTCCATATATATTTACCTTTAATATCAGTTTACCCATAATTTATCTCTTTTCTACTTTCCCTTAAATTGATCCATTCTTATCCCAATATCAAAAAGGGGAAATACAACAGGGATCTATCTATCTATTCATTCATCCAGTCATCTATCTATTCACTCATCCATTTATCCAACTATCTATTTATCTATCTATCTAAAGGAAACTAACTCCAAGTCTTTGTCAAGAACTTCCAATAAAACTCCATATAACTACATCCTAATCCTATAACTTATCCACACTCTAACTTAATTTAATACAATTATCCTAGTTTCCAGCACTAGGATAATACATGGTAGCAGTGAGACTCATGTCTCTCCTATTCCAACCTAAAATCAAAAATAATATAATATATATTTTATAACCTCCTTATTAAATCTCAATCTTCCATTACATCTTTTCTCTTCTCATTTCTTCTCATCTATCCTTATCTCTCCTTATCTCTTATCTCTTCTTATAACCTTTTCTCCTATCTCATCTCTCCCTATCTTTTACATTAATTTACCTCTGCTCTCTTGATTATATTATAGTTTGTTTAGATAAAACTGATATGACTACCTATGGTGTCCTAACTCACACAGGGCAAAGTCAGGAAAATTCCTCTAACCAACATGGAGATACCTCCTATACCCCAGAAGTTCTCTTTATCGAAGATCTCTTTGATGAAAATAATAACCCGAATGATCATTTTTACCAACTAAACAATCAACAAAGAGCGAACCTCTTAATCCATTTATTCTCCAAATATCAGGACCAAAAGAGAATGACTCCTTCTCCATCTATATACTCAGCTCGTGAGATCTTTCCTACAACTCCTTTTATCAAACAACTATCTAAACAATTAAAGAACTATGATGGTTCTAGAAAGGCTCAACAAATCCAAGATTTTTTGAATTCTTTCGAGATGTATTTCAAACATGTCCCAATGACCCCATCAGAGCAATTGGATTTAGTATCTATCCATTTAACAGGTAATGCCCGAACCTGGCTGGAAAACTACCAAAGGTCACACCGCCTTTCCTCTGGCGAGTACGATTCCGAGTATATCAATGACTTCGAACAGTTTAAACAAAAACTGAAAGACGAATTTTACCCTTTTGACTCAGAAAATGTCGCTTATCACAAACTTCTAGATCTGAGACAAACTACCACTGTTTCTAGTTATTTAGATGCGTATCGACGCCTCGAAAACTGCCTCCCTCAACGCCATTCCTTCAATCGAATTATGAGCTTTCTACATGGACTT
>JNEM01006657.1:0-10083 GCA_000697335.1 Conidiobolus incongruus B7586 | reverse complement strand
ATTCAATATAAATTTGAAATTTGATTTTAAAATATTGTCTTTATATTTTTTTTGAATAAAATTAGTGTTTATTATATTTAAAGATTATTTTTATAATATATTATGTTTTTATTCAATTTCAAAAAAAGGACAAAATTTTCAAGAAAGAACTTAATAATTAAACAAAATTCATTTATTCAATATTTTTAAATATATAAATATAATCATCATTTCAAGAATTAGGTAAGCATTTATTATGAAAATATAGTTAAAAAATTATATAAAATACATAACCAACTTTAATTAAATGTATTGACTTTGAAGTATAGATTTCCTATATATAAAACACCTAAAACAATTTTAATTGAAAATTATATTTCAATATTAATTATTTTTTGAGTTATTTCAAATGTTTTCAATAAATGTTGAATTTAAAATAAATAATATTTCATTGACAAAATTATAATTAATTTTAAATGTAAATAGCAGATATCTAACCTAATAAATTAAAAATCATATATATTTAAATTATTTTTTATTAAAATCATACTAAACAATTTGAATTTCATTATTAGTATTTTCTTGGAATATATAATTATGATAATTCAATACAATTCTTACGTATTCTAATAATTTAACTATAAATATATATCAAATCCATTCAGAAATATATGTTTAAAACTTAATAATATAAATTATATATTATATAATTTAATCAGTATTGATATTTAATAGATAAAATAATTTAATGCTTTAGAAATTCATAAAATTTTATCCAATGATTGAATAAAATATTATTTTAAACGATATTTTTAGTAAATGAAGAATTTTAAAGTAATAACATCATTTTCCAAATTTACTATGAACATTATTTTTTAAATGTATTATAGTCACAAACTAATTAAATTTTGAAAAGTATCTTATAGATTATTTTTCTGAACTAAAATAATATGTGAAAATTATTAGATAATACAAAATTATATAATTGTAGAAAAAATAATATATTAAATTTATATTTATATACTAATAAATTTGATAGATAAAAAATTATAAAAAAATCAAAATTATTTTAATATCTGTTAATAATATTATAATTGCAATTATGATTATAAGATATTTCAAATGTCAATAAAATCATTAACATATAAATTCAAACTATGTTCCATAAAAATTATATTGTTTATATCATAAGAAAAGTTATAATTATATTATAAAATCATTAATGATGTAAAGTATAGAAAATCTATCAAAAAATTTTAAAAATAAATTTTGAATGGATTAATTTTATATTATATAATTTGAATTAGATAATGTTTTAAATAAATGATAAATTTTGAATTTAAAAAAAATAAAAATTATATACTTCCACTAATGATTTTATTATCTTATAATATCATAAAACAAAATCCTCTATTAAACCTATTATGTTCAAAAATTTCATTTGATTTAAGCTGAGTATATATAATATTCAATCAATTGAAATTTTTTAATTAATAATATTTATCTGAAAATTAAAAACTAAGTACATAACAAGTTATTTTAACTTTATAACATTTAAAATTATTTGTAATAAAGATTATATAAGGTCCGTATAATTATATGTTTATTTAATATATTTATAAATTTATTGTTTAATTAATTTGTTTTATAAAATACAGTATACATTTGAAAATATTCATTTATTTCTAATTTAACCTTGAAATTAGCAATATATTGATATAAAATTATTAATTTTATCAACTACATTCTTCCATTTTACAAAGTTTAAATTCAACATATCAAATTAAAATTTTATTAAGATATATTTTTATTTTTTCGACAAAATTATTATTTTTCATTTTGTTAACTTTTTATTTATAAAAAATTTTTCTTAAAAAAATCTTTATTATTAACAAATTTATTTATTACTCAAAACAATAAATATTAATCAAATTACCATTAATATCTATAATTTTATATCTAGTATATATCAAAAGATAACATCAAATTATAAGTTTAATTTTCATTTTATAACAGATTTAATTGAATTTACAAAATATTATTGTGTAAGAAATTTCAAAGAACTAATAATTTATAATTTAAAAATAAATATCAAGTATCAAATTTAATCATAAAATAACTAAATTTAAATTTAATAAATATATTAGATAATATTATTAGAAATTTATTCAAATATACTAAATTTATGATACAATATTTTAAATAAATTTATAATCATAAACTCTAAGATAATTTGTTTATATATTATTAAATTTTAATTTTATATAAAAAATCAAATATATTATTTAAATTGAATTGAAATATTATAAGATAATTAGAATATATATATATATATATATATTTATTAATATTAAATTTTTAATATTATTCTCAATATTCATTTGATTTTTATTAAATTATATTTTATAATTTTAAGTTGGTAATTTTTTAATATAAATGATTCAAAATCTAATGAAGTAAAATCAATAATATAAAAGATAATAAAAATAATTATTTTTTTTTAAATTTGAATTTATTATTATTGATTTTTAAAGTTGAGATATATATTGATGATGTATTGTATTTTAATGTTAAGGATTTGGGTAAAAGTTGAATGTTATATCTACTGGATATATTGAAAAGTTAGGACAAGTATTAATAAAATACATTGTTTATAAATCACTAATATCTATAATATCTCTAACCAAGAATTATAAAGAATTGATGTTATCTTAGTTCTTGATATAATCACCAGTTGATAAGTAATAACTTAAAGCTTTAAGTAATCTAATAGATTTGTGATAGAACAAGATATCTTTATTATGATAATTATAACTAATATTATATATTTATTGTAATTTATAAATTATAACTTACTTTCTAAATGGTTAAAGTTTATCAATATTAAGATAAAAACTATAGATGACAAATGAGGTTTTGTTATATATAAGTGAATCAACAAGGATATTAATATCTAATAACATTATAAAAGTAGCTTAACTATTAAAATACTTGCTGGTAATAATACCTTAAGGCATTTCTAATCTTGACCCAAAACTTACAATCAAATTAAATAATAAGTTGATCAAGAAATTTCTATAGTGAACTTAAAATAAAGATTAAGATATTTGGATATAATAACTATTAGTAAAAGATAAAAATAGATAATAGTTATATGGTATTAATAGGTAACTTATAGATTTTGCTAGGAAACTCTAATTATAAAGTTTAAGATAATGATAGATAGCAGATTAAGGTTATCCAAGGTCTATATAAATTGCTTGCTTTAATATTAGGTTCTCAGTAAGCACAGATCTGATCTTAATTATAACCTATTTATTATACTTACTAGGGAGTATTATTTTATAAACTCTTTTTTTATTAGAGTCTATTATTTTATAACCTAAAAGTCTTTTAGTTAATAACTTAAATTAATTCTTTTAAACCTTGTGAGGGTTAGCTAATATTACTATTTAACCTCTTAAACTTTTCTTCTAGTAGTTTATAATATTGTTTCAACTCTTGTTTTTCTAAAAGAGAGGTATGAATATAATAAAGATTCTATAGCTTTTCAACCTTAATATAACATTTTTCAATTAGCATAAGTTCTAATTATAATAATAAGAATTCCCTAAGTATAAAGCTAAATATTAAATAAAAAGGTATATATCTTATAGTAGAACAAACTTTAGTATTATAATTCTAAATTACCCAAGGGATTTTTTTATCCTAGGAAAACTTAGTTTTTTCACACTATTTAACAAAAGATTTAACAAGTGTTTGATTAAACCTTTTTATTTTACTATTGTTTTAAAGATAGTAAGTTGTTATTTTAATATAATACATTGCTAAAATGTTTTGTAACTACTTGAAATCTTTTATAAAATAATAACTATTATCAGTTACTACTTTTAGAGGACTATAAACATTAATCACCTTATAGTAAAAAAGTTTTGCAATGATTAATATTATGTATTCTTTAGTTAAGATTGTAATTACATATTAGGTTATATTTTTAACTATTACTAGAATATATTTATATCTTTTTCTACTTAGTTTAAATGGGTTAATATAGTTAATATATTAGTAATTAAAAATTTAGTTGGGTGGTTCTATAATTTGTTTAGGTTTTTTTAATGTATAGTGTTTAAATTATTAGCAAACTTTATATATTTATATAAAATTCTTTAGTTGAGTAGTTTGTTTAAGCTATTAGTAATAAGGTTAAAGTCTCTTATAAGTAATTTTATAACTATAATGCTTTTCATTTAAATAAATGATTTTTATCATTTTCCTTTTAGAAATTTTAAGGGTAATTCTATTTAGTTAATTATTAGGTTGATGTTAATTGAAAACCAATTGTTTATTTTATATAGAATAGTTTATCACTATATAATATTTAGCTTAGGTTCTATTATACTTAAGGTGTTTTATAAAAAACTGTAAATAATTAAACATATCTTTTAAATAAAGTTTATATCTTCTTGTTTAAAATTAAGTATCTCTTATAAATTAAGCTAAATATAGGTTTGTTTTAATTCTATTAAAAAAGTCAGCATTAGTGTGTTTCTTCCTTTCTTTATATATTATAATATAATTATAAGCTGAGAGCTTTATTATCTAATGGTTTATTAGGGGGAAAAGTTAAAACTTACTAGGAAAGATTTAGCTGATTAGTGATTTGTGATAATATAGAATACTTAGCTTACTTGATATTAATAGAAATGTTAAATAATAAAGACAATAGCTAAATCCTCTTTAGAATAGTAATATATTTTTTTTAAGCTGGTGAGAATTATTTTAACTAGTATTTCATAGGATATTCTTTGTAATTATTATTATATTAACTTAAATCAACTCTTGCAATATAATCTAAAGTATTTGTAGCTAGAATAAATAGATAGTTAAATTTTAGGGTATGTAATACTAGGTAAAAGATAAGTTTCTCTTTTAATCTACTATAAGCTTCATTATATTTTAATATTTAAATATAAAGGATATTTTTCTTAGTTAATTTAGTTAGAGGATAAGCTATATAAGAATAGCCTTTTACAAAACCTCTATAATAACTAGTTTTTTTTAAGAAGGAATAAAACTTTACTATATTAGTTAAGGGATTTAAAACTTTAATCTTCTTATTGTTAGATTTATTAGATATAATTATACCTTCAGATATATAGTAACCTAAGTATTTAATTTAACAAAAACTAAAAGCATATTTCTCTATATTAATATATAATTTATGTTGTTATAATACCCTAAACACTTTTCCCAAGTGTGTTAAATATTGCTTAATTGTTTCTAAGAAGATAAAGATATTATCTAAATAGATAAATATAAAATACCTAATATAATCATAAAAGATGCTATTTATAAATTATTAGAAGAATACTAAAGTGTTAACCAGGTTAAATAAGAGTTGGTTATATTAATATCAACTATATATATACTGACCCACAAAAGTGAGTCATAAAATCAAAAATATATATATTTTAATTAATAACTAAAACAATTGTATATATTAGATTACTTGAAACTATAATATATAATTAAGGTAATGATATATATAACTAATAAATATAATAGATTTTAATTATTTAATTTTGGTTTATTTTATTAAATATTAATCAAGTTATTAGTAAAAATATAGGTGTTTTTGATTTTATGACTCACTTTTGTGGGTCAGTGTAGTATTAAAAGTAGTTTTATATCTATCTTCATTTTTTACCTTAATCTAATAGTAATCTAAGAGAAACTTAAGAGATAAGAAGATAACTCTTTGTTGTAATAAATCCAATGGGTTTTAAATTAATAGTAGTGGATAAAAGTTTATAATAGTAATCTTATTAATTAAAGCAAAATTCACATATATTCTTATTTTTTTATTTTTCTTAAGTATAATAACTATCTTGAAACTTTATTAAGAGTTAACATCCTTAATAATTTTCCCTTTAAAAAGTTTTTCCATCTCTTCTTTTATTTTACCTTGTTAAAAGACTAAGATTCTAGAAGTTCTGTAGTTTTTTAGAGTATGTATATTATTAATTAGTGGAATAAAGAATTTAATAAAATTTGTACCAGGGAGTTTATAGATTGAGAATGCTATTAGATTAATTTAATAATATAGAAATGTTGTAATTTTCTCTTTATTAGGATTTAAAAAGATATTATATTTTAATTTTTCAAGCTCTCTTTTTTCCTCAAGAGAACAACTTTTATTCATAGGTATTATTGAGTAGAAGGTTAATAAGGGATCAATTTTAATTTTATTATCTTGGTGTCTTTTATAATTAGTAATAGCTTAAAAGAATTAAGGTTCATTGTTTTAAAAAATAGCAAAAATACCAGTAGCTTAATTAGTTAAAATTTTCTCCTTCTGCAAAAACAAATAACTTGACAAAATGTGAATAATTGGTGAATTAATAACTTAAAAGTTTGCTTCAAAAGGAATACCTTCAATGTTAAATATAAGAGTATTAGTTCCACCCTCAGTTTTTATTTCTTAGTGAATTATTGTTTAATAACTCATTATGTGATTTTTGTAATAAGGTATTTTTAACACTTCTGTTATATTCTTAATGATTATGTTTATGCTAGCTTTATAATCAATAAGGGTTTTTAAATCAACCCCTTTTAACTAGATATAAACTTTAAAGTAGAACTTAGGATCTACCTTTAATGGGTGTTAATTTAGCTAGAGGATTTTCCTATAATTTTAGCTTGGGGAAACAAAATACAATGTGCTTTAATAGTGATAAGCTTAGTACTTGTTAAGATAGTTTTAAATTTATTAATGGTGTTTATAACTAAGAGAATAAGGTGTTCACCACTTTCTATAAAGGTTTTAGCTAGTATTTTAATTATATCATTATCCTTTTCTTTTTCTTTATTAAAGTTAATATTAAAATAAATATTAGCATGAAGTTTTATTTTGATTTTAATTTCTATTCTACAAAACTTATTGGGGAGAAATGATATATTAATGTTAATAAAATATTCCCACTTATTTTCTTCAAATGTTACTAGGTTATTAGTAGGTAAAAAGGTATAGTACTAATGAGTTACCTCTATATTAGTTGTTTACTTTATATATTTAATAAGATAACTAACTCTTTACCACTCTTAATTAAAACCTAGCTAATAAATTAATGCTTCACAGATGTTAATTAGAAATTTTATCTTTATAACCTCCTGAGTAATTTCTTTAAAGATTTACCCTTTAAAGAAAAATGTTTTATATTTACCCTTCTTTCAATTATATGTAATATAGTTTAGATAAGGTTTCTTTTTAGTTTTGTTTAATTGAATTGAATTTTCATTATATGGCTATTATTTCTTAACTTCTTTTACTAACTCTAATGATTTAAATATTGTTATCTGAGTTAGTGAAATATTTTGATAAACTATCTATGGTAAATTTTGCTGCTTTGCTCTTAAAGATATATTAATGGTTATTAAAACCCCTTGTCAAATCCTTTTTATAAGTCTAATATTTTCCTGATTTAAAGATAATAGATGATATTCTTTTTGTTTTAAGGGTACCTCAAGCATTTCAACAAATTACTTGTAATCCAATGAAATTTGAAAATTAAGAGGATTTAGGTTTATCTCTATAGAAACTAGTTTAGTAAAGGTTATAATTTGTTAGATAGCTGATATTTTTGCTTCAGCAATTTTTTTTGCTTTATCTTTTATATTATTCTAAATTTAATAGTCCTAGGGGCTTTATAACCAATACTCTTTTTTTCAGGGGTTGTCTTTTTTAAACAGCTAACAGTTGTTTAACAATTATAAAATTTGCTATTAGGTATTCTAACTCTTTTTTTTCTATCTTTTTTAAAATTTAAGCAAACTTCATGTATACTTTAAAGTTTATAGTGTTATCTAAAGTCTCTAATAAAAGAGTATTATCTAATAGTTGTTTATCTTCTAAACTATCTTTAGTAACTAGTTTTTCTGCTTTAATTCCTTGATTAAAAAGTAAAGGAAGAATTAAAGTTGATAGAGAAGTCTAGCTAGCTATAAAATATTGTTAATTTTTATCACTTTTATTTTTCTTATAAGATCCTTCTATTGATTCAATTAGAGGGGTTTATTAAACTTAATAGTTAACTTCTTTAACTATTGTTTCATAACTTGCTTCAATATCTTTTGTTGATACTAGTACTTTATAATTAGCAAAGGTATTTAGGGGTACTTTTTAGATAATTAGTATATTTATCATTTAGTTTTTAATCTTATCTTAAAACTTGTTTTTTAGACAAATATAGGATAGATGTTTAATTTGTTATTTTATCTTTAATAAGTAGTTATAAAATTCCTCTATATTTTTGTTATTCTGTTAAACTACTTTAATATAATAGTCTAGTAATATTTCTTGGTAGTTAGTATTAAAGCATTAGTTTATAATCTAGGTAGAAAACTATTCTTAAATTGTTTGTAGATTTCAACAAATTTATTTTTTAATGGAGTTTTGCTAGTAGGTTAAGGGTTTACATATAACTTCTAACATAGCATTGTATATTAAGATTGTTATATTATAAACTATTTAATTTGTATTAACTAACTAGTTTTCTTGTTCATTAACATCTGTTAAGAACTTTTTTAGCATATTAGTTTAAGGGTTAATATTGCATATAACCCAATGATTCTTATTTACTAGGTGTTGTAGGTTTATATAAACTTGTTAAAGGTTTCTTATAAAGGTTAGATTTTCAAAAAATAAAGGGAGGGCCTCAATATCTACTTTATAGTTTAGTTGCTCTCTTTAGTTAGTAAGAGTTTTGCTACTTTCATTCTCTATAAAAACTCTAACTATATTTTAACTATAGGTTAAGAATATAAGGGATGAAAGTTATTTTTAAAAGAGTCTAGTGAAATTTTCACAGAATTAGTTTATTATAATCTCTTTAATTTGTTTTTCACTAATTAAAGAGGATAAGGATTCTAATGTTAATATTTGTTTAGCTATTGCAAAGTAATTTAGATTTAGGCTTTAGGGTAATCTTACCATATCTTATAAATGTTATCATTGTTAATAATAAGTTATTTTTCAGTGTCAAAGATTTAAGTAATAGTTGAATATTATACCTGCTAGATATATTAAGAAGCAGGGACAAGTATTAATAAAGCAGATTGCTTATAAATCACAAATATCTATAATGTCTCTAACTAAAAATTACAAAAATTTGATATTATCTTGGTTTTTGAAATAATTATTAGTTGAAGAGTAATAACCTAAAGATTCAAATAATCTAATAGATTTATGATAAAAAAAGATATCTTTATTATAATAGTTGTAACTAAATTATATATCTATGGTAATTTATAGATTATGACTCACCTTTTAAAAAGTTAAAGTTTATCAATATCAAGATAACAACTATAGATGACAAATAAGGCTTTACTATATATAAGTGAATCAAAAGGGATGTTAATCTCTAATAATATTATGAAAATAGCTTAACTATCAGAATATTTGCTAGTAACATATATTCATAATATAAAATGAAATTTGCTTATTAGGTATTAAATATTCATATTATATTTTAAATCTTTAGGTTTAAAATATTTATTAATATTATAACAAATATAAAAAATAATGTTTTATATTGTTTAACAAGAATAATTTGAGTTTTTTATATTAATATCACAAGAGATTTAAATTAACTTAATAATTTTAATTGTTATAATGATTTTGAAATTAATTATTAATCATTCAAGTTAAATATAAAATAATAAAATGAATATTAAAAAAGTTAATATAAAATTATATAAATCACTTAAGATATATAATATTTTAATTATCAATCATTAAATTAGATGTAAATTTGTTTGAATTTTGAAATTTAATATAATATAAAAATTGATTAAAATTATTTTTTATTGATTATTTTATTTTATTAAATATTAAATACAAATTAGATATTGAATATTTAATTTTATTTTGAAGTTTAATATAGAAAATATAATCTTAATTTTAATTATTTTCAGAGTAAACAAAATAAATATTTAAATAATAAAAGGTTTAATTTTTTAATAATTCAGAATATAAAGAATTTATTTATAGATTTATTTTTTATAATTAACTAATATACTTGATTTATATAATATAAACAAATATTT
>JNEM01006649.1:0-34145 GCA_000697335.1 Conidiobolus incongruus B7586 | reverse complement strand
CAAGAAATCACCAACTATGGATCTGTAGGTACTAACTATAATACCCAAGCTGCTACCTCTAACACTATTGGAGGATCTCAAACTCAATATAGTTCATCTACTAATACCCCATCTTACGATGCCTATGGCTCATATGGACCTAGTAGCTCTGGCCAATCATCGACAGTTGGAGGATCAGTCACTAATTTCTCCAACTCAGCAGCTTCTGGAAGCAATGTTATTGGTGGATTTACTACCCAAGGAGTATCAGGTACTTCATACACCAACAATCAGGTCTCTACTGGTGGTAGTACCACCACCACCAATGCTGGTAATTCTGCATCATACTCTGGTGGTTCGAGTTGGTACAAGCCTGCTACTACCTACACTCCATATTATTAACATCAGGAACAAAATTATTTATTCAATTGATAATTTTGAACTTTGCAACTAAATATTTCAATTAGTTGTTTTCAAATGATCATAATTTTTTCTAATTAGTTATATATATTTATCCTCAATTTCATATAATATATATTTATAAATATATGTTCTTTGAATCATTTGTCTCACAAAATTACACATAATCATTAATATATATTTAAACTAAAATATAATTTTTATTTTTTAATATATGTTGCTAATAACCACATTATTTTCGAATTAACATCTTGGAAAATGCTCTATGTGAATTTGATCGTTATCATTATGATCAAGTTTGGATCATATTTTAATCTCATTATAAATTTACTACTTATGAACATTATTATTTGCTATATATCCCAGAATATATCCAATAACTCGTAATTAATTACATGTTTTGATTTTATGTGGAATAATTACCAAAATATATACATGAATTTTATTTTCAAACAATTTTGATTTGAAGATATATGATTATGTTTAATAAAATATAAATCATATAACGAATGTTATAATTCTATTTTAATTCATCATATCCTAATAAAATTTATCATTGAATATTTTGATTCAAATCATTTGTCAAATATGTGTTAGTTTACACATTCCTGACTCACCATAAAACATTTTGAAATTATGGAGAATTCTAATTCCAAAATGAATATTTATTCAAGGAGAAAATAGACTTGAACAAGAAATATCATGAAACAGAAAATATCTGAAATAATAACTTTTCCAATATTAATTTGCAAAAACAACTCACAACCAGTTTGGATATTATAAAATCTAAATAATATTTATTATTATTAAATCGCGTTTATCAATATTGTGTTTAAGATTAAATATCCAAGACCCAAAATCATATCTTGATCAAGCGATAATTATACTTTGATATTATTGTATTTGAATTTGAATTTGATCATATACAATTTCTAATTAAAATAATTTAATACAGAAAAACACACACTCACAAATATCTATTTAAGTAATAATAACCATTTCACCTAAATTTATGTTAAGAATTCTAAAAATATAATTGTAGCAATATTTGGTTTATACTTTATAAATGATACACAATATAATTTTGATATTTGATAATTTTTATTCAAACCGCTTTATTTATATTAAAATTTTAAAAATTATTATATATATATATATAATTATTTCATTTAACTATTTTAAATAATTTTTCCCAATATATTTTATAATATAAAATTCTTAAAATTTTTACAAATATCTTATATAACTATATATAATGATTCAAAATTCCTAATTCTATTTTTTATAGAAATTGATTTGATAATCCTGAATTTAAAAGTTCTGGGGTTACTTGATTGTTTATATGATGCTCACAAAGTTTATATTGCAAAAACAATATTTTAATTGATATTTTTTATATTGAAATAAATAAATTATTGGAGCACAGACCAGATTCAAAGAGGTAAGTTTAAGACAAGATTATATAATCCATTTCATTATATTCTATATAATCGATTCACATTTTTCTGTCAATATATAATGAATGCGAATTGAATTATAAACTTGTTAATTGGTTTATCAGTTTAATTCAATTTTTTTCAAATATTTGATTGAAGTAAAAATTGTATAAATAGGGGTGTTAAATTTTTTGACTGAAAATATTTGGGGAGTGATATAAATTAAAACTGATGTTTATAATTTTTCTCCGAATTCTGATTCAAAAATTTTTGTAATAATATTTGATAACATTGTTGAATCACTGGTATTATAAATATATTTTCTATTGGAAAAAGAATTTTATTTAATCAATTAAATAATATATTCATATAAAAATTTAGGATTAACGATTTTGGGACAATTTGTATAATATTACTTCAATTAGCACCATTATTGAAATATTAAATAAATACACGCCAAATAGATTTTTCAAAATATTGATTATAGTGATTTTTTTCACGTTAAATATCCATTAACAATGTTGAATTCAATGTTCATGAATTACATTTTTAATTTATTTAATTTCAAATATAGCCAAGAATAGCGTTTCTGTATCAATAATATTCAGTTTTCTCCTTATCTATGGTGTTACGATTGACTTTCTCAGATGAAGATTGAATATTTGATTAAATTCATCATTTAACTTTATTTTATGTACCTGGAAATTTAACCAACTCACAATCAATATTTGTGCTTCAATTTGCAAATTTTAGACCCAGTAGCCTTAAACACGATGATAGAAACTATCCGAAAAATTGATATATAAACCGTATTGACGAATATCATTGTGAAACATTATACTAATAACCTATTTATTAATATTCCTGTAATTTAATTTATTGATATGGCTAAATTATCATCTATTATCTCACTTTTGATGTGTAGTTTGGTTGTCAAAGCTAATACCATTGTCCAAACTGACTATACTCCCACGATTCAACCTGCTTATCCTCCCGTTGATACCATTCCATATCCTATTGATACAGTCAAACCCATCAGACCAATTATCTCCATCAAACCGATTAAGCCATATCCTTTTTACCCTATTTACCCACCTTACCAATCACCACCTATCATCAGTCTTCCAATTGAAACATATCCAACTGAGCCTTATCCATCTCTTCCTCAATCAACGTTATATCGTCGTGATTTCAACCCTCTCCCATCATATGATGCCAATATCCTTCCAGTATATGTTTTCTCTCCTTACAGCCCATTGCCCGAGTATACATTCACTCCATATCAAGCTCCTCAATTACCTGAATTACCTAAATACGAAGGGAACTTCAATTATGAACTTCCTTCATATATTAGGCAATTATATCGCCGCAATCCTCCAAGCTACCAACTAAAAACTTATCCTTCTTTACCTTCTCTCTCTCTTGATTACCATTCTCCTCCTATCGCACCTGCCTTGGATTACCATGCTACTCCTGTTGCACCTGCGTTAGATTACCATGCCCCTCCAGTCGTCCCTGCCCTTGACTATCACGCTCCTCCCGTAGCTCCAACATTGGACTACTATGCTCCTCCCATAGTTCCTTCTTTGGACTATTATCCCAGTCCTTATGCTCCTCCTTTGGATGATTATCCTACTCCTCAAGCGCCCTCTTATTACTAATATTATTTAACTCTCCATTCTTTTACTTGTTTGAATTTGGAAAAATATCCAAATAAATATTTTATTTAAATTACTATAATAAATACCTGAAAATTATAATACTTAAAAATATTCAATTAAAATATAATTTGATAATTTTAACAATTGGATATTATAATATTTTATTATTAATTTGATTAATTTTTAATTTAAATAACAATAACATAAGTATTTAATAATTTGATATAAAAAATTTTTTTTATATTAATTAGGTAATAATCATTATAAATTATATATTTTAATTTGAAATTAAATAAATATTTTTAATGAGAAAGAATTTATTATTGATAAAGTAATTTAGCTTAAAAGTAGTTATAATTATTTCATTATAGAATATAAAATATAGAAAATTTTGTAAATTCTTAATATGGACGATTTTTTTTTGATTTTAAATGTCAATTAAATTTAATTATTAAAGAAATATATTGCAAAAATTATACCATTTCAACAGTATATTTGAATTAAGCTGGATTTTTATTATAAATGAAACTCTTGTATTATGGATAATAAATAATAGTTTACTAGTAGTTGGTAGTAATAATGATACTGACTAATAAATGCTCTATTTTAAAAATAATCCTGATCTCACAATTGTGTATTACTTTTATGCAAAATATAATTAATTGGTTAGAATAAAAAAAGTTGTGATAATAAATATTGATACATCATCCTATATTTATTAATATTGACAATTTAAGCTTTATCTATCAGTTGATAGATAAATACAGTAATGTCGATTATATAAATTTTAGTTATTTAATATACAAATTATAATTAAAATTGAATTCTTTTTTTAAATATATAATTATTCAGAAAACTATAATTTGGTATTTCTTTGGAGCTCAATTTTTAATTGAATAACTTTTAATTTCATATAATCTCAATATAATACTTTAATGTATAACTAACTATTATTAAATAATGAATGGATAATATTAACATTAATATCAATTAAATAGCGATTTATTCTAAGATATTGAGAATACATCATTCATCTAATAATATTAAAATTATAAAGAATTGACAATTAATAATTCATCAATAAAATTATATATCTTGAAATGAGAATATATTATTAATCAAAAAAGTTATTTAATCACTGAAATTATAATTTAAATCATTTATAGAGAATGAAAATATGATACGCAATTGCCTATAAAGCAAAATTCATTGATTATTTAAAGTCCAGAATTATTTTGATATATCCTTGAGTATAATTTAGAATAGTTTGAATTAATATATCCAATACAAGATCTAGACAGAGATCATCGATTTTGAAAATATGTTACAATTGAATTAAAATCAGTTTGAGACAAAAAAGGAAAAAGAAATTTGAATTTAAAAATCTGGTGTTGGGAGAAGAGAAATTCTTGAATTACAGCAGTATAAATGTGATATTAAGGTAAGCCACGTTTAAATATCAAACTAATTCTAATTTGTTTAATATTCCAATTTAGTGTTTTCGACAACATTCAACAATTCACCATTCTCTTCATCATCATCGCTTCCATCTCTGCTGCTCCTCAATCTTACGCTGTTGCTCCTATCACTTATAACCCTGTTGTAATCACTACTTCTGTTCACGGTGCTGCTCAATGGGATCAAACTGCTCAATCTGGTTACTCTTCAGGATCTACTTCCACTACTGACTCCGAAGTCCACACTGGAACTGCTAGCAATTTCGGCCAAGAAATCACCAACTATGGATCTGTAGGTACTAACTATAATACCCAAGCTGCTACCTCTAACACTATTGGAGGATCTCAAACTCAATATAGTTCATCTACTAATACCCCACCTTATGATGCCTATGGCTCATATGGACCTAGTAGCTCTGGCCAATCATCGACAGTTGGAGGATCAGTCACTAACTTCTCCAACTCAGCAGCTTCTGGAAGCAATGTTATTGGTGGATTTACTACCCAAGGAGTATCAGGTACTTCATACACCAACAATCAGGTCTCTACTGGTGGTAGTACTACCACCAATGCTGGCAATTCTGCATCATACTCTACAAGTTCTAGTTGGTCCATATTTTCCTCTTCCTATACTCCATATTACTAAAACTATCAAAAAATACCTTTATTTAATAATGGTTTTCTAACTTGATTACTCTAAATAGTTTTAATTTTTCATCAAACTAATAATATACATGATTTCCAAATAATTTTATTGCGATAATATAAACTCGTATCAAATTTAAATTTACCATATTGATAATTCAATTGATCTCAATTAAGAATCAATAAAACAGAAATTTGAATATAATAGTTTAAAAATTAATTAGTAATTATAATTTATCCAAGTTGATTATATTTTCTTTCTAATAATTCAAAAAATCATACAACTAACACTAATTATTATTATTATTATCAAAATTTAATCTCAATAAAACTCAATGATAAACTTTTCACTTTTAAAAGAATATATTAATAATTGGTAAATTACATTTTTAGTTGATAAAATTGTTAAGTATCATATTTTTAGGGATAAACTACTGATACTGATTCTTTTAATTACATTATACATTTCCCTCAATTTCAAGTATTTAATGATAGTTGCATTAATATTTTAAAACCAATTTATTTATATCACTAATTAATTTTAAATTATATTCAAAAAATTTAAAAAATACTTATCATAATTTGCATTTTGAATTTTTATCAATCAATATAAATTTCAAACTTAAGATTTATATTATATAAATTAATAAAGAATTTACTTTTCCTGTAATACTATATGATGAACCAGGTATTAATTTAAGTCTAATTGAAAATTTCAACCTGCACAAATTTGAGATATATTAATTTTAAAGACTAAAATGACAAAAATTATCTAATTTAATTGATTTAAATTCAATTCTTTCAAAATTATTTTAATTCAAATTTACACAATTCCAGATTAAATGGTTAATTCATAAATAGATGATATTCATCTTGAATGAATTTAAATTGAAAAATAAATTAAATTAAAAAACTCAATAAGTTATTGAAATTCAAGAAAAATAATATATGAAATTTAAAACTATCCCATCTTAAAAATTATTAACATTAAAAAATGATTAGAATTAAGAATATCCTTGTAGATTCAGCGTGTAATAATGAAAATATAGATTTCAATATTATCCTAGTCACAAAAAATCATATATCTATCTCCAAAATTCAACTTCATCCCACCGTTTAATTAAAAACTAATACATTTATTATAAATAAAACATCTATCAAAAACCCATTATAAAATAATTAAATGATATTAATTAAATCCAATAATCTATAATAATTGTCTATTCTTGAGATTTGGCGAAGGTTTGACTTACCAAAAGTGGGAATACAAGCGTGGCGTCAGCGTACAACTATACAAATTAATAAAATATTAAATTTGATGAGTGATAATGTTACCTTGACATAAGTTCCGCCCATTTTAATTTTACCCCAGGAAATAGCTTCTTCGGGACGGGCTCCTGCATCGGAACCGTCGAATTCTTGTCCAGTGTTAATATATACGGCGAAATCGGCTCCGTTGCGCTAAATTTGGAATTAATAGAGTGGTAGAATGATGATAAATTGGATGTTACCATGAGATTAGCATTACAAATATGATGCTTGACAATACCACCACCTAAAATGATCATACCAGTCTTCTTGGCGTGGACTGCCGAGTCATTGATGGATCGAATGTCGCTAACGATATCGACGATAAGACCAGGATTGCGGTAGTTGTGGAAGTAAATCATATCACCGAGGGAGCCATCAGTGAGTGCGGGACAGTACACAGGAATATCGTTCTAGTTGGAGTTAGTTGAAGTTGAACATAAATTAGTGATAAAATTACCTTGTAGGCCCAGTAGTACACACTATCCTCATTGTTGATTTCTTTGCCGAGACGATGAATAATTTTGGATGGAGTCCAATTTACACCCTAACACCAATCAATAATCAAACACACTAAACTCTTAAAAAAATTACCTGTTCCTTTTGCTCTTTCAACATCTGATCCAAAATAGGGAAGATCCACTCCTCAAATTTACAGTAATTATTATTAGGGACCAATAAATTACCAATTCTGTTGAGTCCCTTCTTTCTCAAACTCACACCATCCAAATGGAAATCCCCTAGGAAAGTATCACCCAAACACTTGATGAAATCTTCTTCCACGCCTCCGGCAGTGGTGACAATTACATCGACCTATTCTAATTAATATACGATCATAAAAATAATAATTATTATTATTATAGTTACCATTTTATTTTTAACCAAATATTTAAAAGTATCTCTCAATCCAGAACTTATCAAATTACTAGTATATCCCAAATATATCTTACATTTGGTATTTTTCCTGAGTTCGGGATCTTTATAATAATCACTCTCATCTTCTTGCACGGGTTCATCACTCAATTTCCAAGTTCTCTAAAAAATTGTGAATTTCAATTTTATGGTGTAATGTTAATATTTACCATCATATTTATAATATTAATAGCTCTTCCAAAGTTTGTAGCTTGAAACCCAGTAGTGAAGTAGGATCCTAATAATTTGTCGTAGTTCACAGGTCCTTCGTCAAAATCATACCCACTAACTGGAATACTGTCGCTGGGCATAGGTTCGGATTTTAGAAGGACGGCTTCAGCAGCTCCGTTTACATTAGTTTGAGGGGGTTGTTGAGTCATTTTTTGTTTTTTATTTAAATGTTAATTTAATTTTATTGATTTAAATAATATTATATAGAAGTGATTATTTTTTTGATTTGATTCGAATTGATTTGAATTATTGAATTGGTTTGATATTACAAATTATGGGATCGAACAATAAAACTAGAACATTTGAATAATTGAAGCTTTTTTGTTATGTGAAATCAAAGTTTGAGTTTAATATTATGCAACAATTCTAATATTCATAAAAAGAGCGTTAAATTGATAGTGATGAAAATTGGTAATTGAATATTCTAGATAATAATAATTGCAATATTTATACATTAAAATACGTTATAGAAGCATTTACACCATGAATTAACCAATATTTGGTCAATTTAATACCGAGTACCATATGATTCAATTTTGATTTTTTTGAACAGTATCAAATTCAATATATTTATATAATTCCATTAAATTTTAATTATATTAATTTTTCAATATATCTCCAATTACCATTTAAAAATTAAAAATTTTAATATTAATTTAATTGAAAAAAAATTATTGGTTTAGAATAATAGACTTGGGATTAATTATAACTAACTTTTGAATATGTTATTTTAACAGTTGGAAAGTTTAAAGTAATCTAAGATGTTAATACGTTGCAATATTTTTCTAGTCATTTCATTCACCTACATATTAGAATATTGAAATTTTGAATATAAATGTCTTTAAAATATTTATATCGATTTTTAAATATTGAATTTATTAAAATTAATCCCGATTTATTGATTGACTATTAATGATATTATTTTAATAATGAATTTAATCGTATTGCATTTTGAAATTTACACAAATTTTGCCTTTGGTTTATCAGATTGAAAATTAAAATTTGTAAACCAGTAAAATATATTTTGGAAGGTATAAATTAGTAATATATTAATTGATATATTATTCATAAGAGATCTTTAATAGTTATTAAAATAATATATTACTTGTGAATCTGCTATAATATTGAAAAAAGTTGACATTAGATAATTTGCATCAAATTCATTAGTAATATTACTCCAGATTTTAAATTATAAGAATTTTTTTAAGATTGAAAATAAAGATTTAAATATGTAAGTTATAAAAATAAATTTATAATATAAAATCAATACTGTCTTTTATTATTATTAACTTTTTGCCATACTCTTGGTAAACTTCTAGCATTTAAAAAATGGTTTTTTTTTATTAAAGACAAAATTTAATATTTCACAAATTAATTAATTTTTTACTGGAATTTTCTTTCTTATATGTAGATTTTTTAATTATCTAAAGCAATTATAACTATATAGTTTATAATCTAATGAATATGTTATATGTGGTGGGTTTTTTAATTATTTTAAATTAGAAAATTTTTTATAGATTTAAATTTAATTATTTCATAATTATTTTGTAAAATAATGAGTAGCTTTAAATTATATTTAAAATACCAATTAAATAAAGCTATATTTAATAAAAAATATAAAATTTATTATTAATTAATTTTTAAACAATTAAATAAAAATAGCATATGCTTTTATAATATATTATAATAACTGATTTTTATTTAAAAATAAAATATTTATTTATTGGAATTTATAATAAGGATTATTTTAACTTAACCTAATATTTTAGTTTGTGTTTTAAATAAGAATTAAATAGAGGGAAATATAAATTATAAAATATAACAATTTATTATAAAAACTATAGTTTTTAGCTATATTTTAACAAGTTTTGTTTAACTATTGCTATTCTAGCTTTATTAAGCTTTAGTTAAATTATAAGGTGTTTATTTTATATTTTTATTAATTAATATAAATTTAAACTTTAATATATAATATATATATATATATATAGCTAATATTAAAATACTTTAGACGTTTTTTAACAAAATTATAAATTATTTTTTAATATATTTTTACATTATTAATAATTATAAAAATAACAGTTAAAATTACTTTTTTTGAATTTAATATGTTTTAAATAGTTTTTTTAGCTTTAAAGTAATTTACCTAGTAATGAATAATTAATTTTAATACACTTTATTTATAAAAATTGATTGTAAATTTTAAATAGTTTTAAAAAGTATATGGTTAAGTTTTACCAATACTAAAACTCAAAACTTTTGATAATTATTATTTAGTTTAAGCATGTTTAAATTAAATAATAAATATTTAAAAGTTAATTTTCTAATAAAAAAATTATATAAATATATATATATATATATATATATATATATTTATATATATTCCAAAACCAATAATATATTAGAAAGATCAGTAATTAAAGAATTTTCCATTTCTTTGATTATATGTTAATATTACAAAAAATAGTAACAAAATCATTTCATATAAAATATTTATGATTCTAATTATTTCTTATCTTAAGAAAATTTTAATTAATACTCTTTTTCATTAATTCAATATAATTATATTAAATTAATATTTTATATATTAGTTTTGAAAAAAATATTATTCAAATATTAAACAATAATAATAATAATACAATTTCGATCACTTCGTCATTCAAATTTTGTTCTTAAACCATATTGCAATAGATACCCTGTAAACAAACTAATTCATCATGATTACCACGTTCTACTATGTGACCATCCTTGAAGACATAAATAACGTCAGCGCGCTTAATGGTTGACAAACGATGCGCAACTGCAATGGTAGTACGTCCATCTGAGGCATTATCAAGTGCTTCTTGCACCATCTTTTCACTTTGGGCGTCTAAGGCACTGGTAGCTTTATCCAGAAGTGACAGCTTGGGGTTTTAACCAGTGCTCTGGCAATGGCAATACGCTGCTTATGGTCTCCGGACAGTTGACTGCCCATAGCGCCAACATTAGTGTCGTAGCCATCGGGTAATTTCGAGATAAAGTCATGGATGTTGGCCAGTTTGCAAGCTTCGATAGTTTGGTCATGGGTGGGTACAGATCCATCGGAACGGGCTCCCCAAGTAATGTTCTCTCGAATAGTGAGGCTATAGAGAGAGGGCTCTTGACTCACCACTGCAATTTGATCACGAAGCTGCGTGATGGGAAGATCTTCGATGGCAATACCGTCGATGGTAACAGATCCAGATGCAATGGCTTAAGAGCGTTGTAAAATACCCAGAGTTGTACTCTTACTACATCCACTAGCTCCTACAAGTGCAATGAACTGACCTGGCTTTGCTTCCAAATCAACACCGCGGAGGACTTTGATATGAGGACGTGTGAGATAATGAAACTGAACATTATTGAACTTAATATGACTATGAATTTCAATCGACTTATATCAGCCTCTGATTTGAATTTGATAATAGGAATACGTTCAGTAATGTTGAAAATATGGCTAGCAGCTGATTTGACTTTGAAATCATCTTTTATCCAGGTAAACAGACGAGTACATTTAACCAACCTCATTACAGATACATTGAGCACTGTAAACATTTGTTGCAAAGTATATTCCCATGTGAGAAAGAGAATAGAACCATAGAAGGTTAAAGCAGCAATCAAATAAATCAAGCAATAAATACTCACATAAATAGAGATAGTAATCCAAGCTTTAGGATTATTTACTCTAAAAGTACAATTTAAACGGATCATATAATTTTCTATGACCTTCTGCTCAATGATGAAAACTGCTATAGTGAATTGTCCTGACAGCTTGGCAATCAATTCCTGAAAATTTAGTATAAGCTCTTTCGGTGTCGAATGTAAAACTAAAGTGAATCTTTTCGTAGAAATATCCAGTGATCATCAATATAAATAAAGTCGCAATCGCTACCAATTCCAATTTCCTATCATAACAAAGTTTCAACACAATACTAATTATAATATTCAATATAATTTTGAGGATAGCATCCAAGATAGTCTCTAATGGAATAAATATTTTCATCATCAATATCTTATAGAGAAGTTAAAGCATCTGTGGAATTTTCGGATCAATTAAATCATCTAATCTCATGTTTTGATACTCACGCAAAAATCAAATATGTGATTTGAGTGATTTACTTTTCCAAAGATTTTACTAAGCCCATCTCCTGTAAAAAGCCATCAGTACCTGCTACAATACTTAGTACCATGCTTATAATTGCATAGTATTCAGTGTTTCGTAATAGTTCCTCGCCTTCCTCCTCTAAAATATCCGTCAATTTAGTGATGAACATTTCAAAATGACATGTATTAATCCAATAATTGTGTATCCAGTTATCATTTCAAGATAGTAAATGGGTCCGGATCTACTCAAAGCGATGAGTTTGGTTACTAACATATAAATCGATCTGGGCTTGGATGATACTTCGATTGTGGGTGCTTGCTTATGCATAGTGTGAAGGAGACTGGTATTACCAATTTCAAATTTAAGGGAAATGTGAAGGGTTAAATTTCCTCAAAGTTCAAAGGGTTCAGGTTGAGGTACTGAGATGGGAATATATGATCCTTTTTTTATCTAAAGGTATTTCACTCTTAGATTGACTCTAATTCGATTCCTAAAACTTTGAATTTGAACAAGCTTGCATAAATTTATTTTCAAATCTAGTTTACTACTGATGAGTTCTCTATTTAATAAATTTGCCTTAATTCCTGATCACAATGACAGCATCATCCTTGATCGTAGTAGACGATGAGCAATCACAATTGTAGTTCTGTTATTAGAGGCGCTATCCGAAGTGAACAGCACTTGGACTTCTGATCTCAAATTTATGACACTAGTGGCTTGATCTAATAGTATGGGAGGATCATTGACAATTGCTCTAGCAATTGCAATTCTTTGCTTTTGGCCGCTGGAAATCAAGAAACCACGTTCACCAACTTCAGTATTATTTTTCAATTATCAAACTGGAAGTAAAATTATGTTCATTTGCAACCATACACATATCAACAATGGCATCCATTTGGACTTCAGATGATTATTTCCAAGTCTTGATTTATTGAACAGCAATGTAGTATACGAGGTAATGATAACGATGAAAAGGATATATTCCTGGCAAATCAAACTCAGATAATGTCAACAATTTAAAATTTAAATTAGTAGTTGAAATATGAATTTTTCCAATTTGATTTTCTTTCAGATTGTATCGCATAAAATAATTACCTACTTCCAAAATTTTTCAACAATTTAAAAATTTTTAAATAAGTTAAAAAATCATTAAGAAAATCTCAAGGCGTTAAAAATAATAAAGTATAATTTTATATAAAAATGAATAGATTTTATTAATACGTTGAAATTAAATGTTATTCCTAGGAGTTGCTTTTTACAATTAAAAATTTTTATCATTAGAATTTAAAATAGATTTTCAAATCATATGTAGTTCAAGTGTAAGGGAATTAAGGTCTTAGAATATAGAATTTTTAACTTATAATTATTATATATTACTAAATAATATAGTAAAACAATGTGTGAAAGGAATTGAATATTTAATTATGACACCTTGAATGTGATATATATTTAATATGTGAATGCTTTTGAATACTATATCAAATTGAAAAAATTAATAAATCAATGAAATCTAAACAAATATATTTCAAAAGATATAGATGAACATAATTAATTATAAATTTCAAACTCTTCATATCTCAGAAAGAGTTCATAAGTTATCAATATATATTGAACAATAATATTCCCACTATACAACTCATTTTAACAAATATTTCTAAAAATTAACTATTTATTTGTACTTACTCAAATTGAATTGGGTATTTTTTTTCCTGAAGGGATAAATCAGGTAAAATTGAATTGAAGATAAAAATCGTAATCCGTTTAAAATTCAATGTTTTATTATTTTTTTATATAAATTGTTTCAATGATATTTTCACAGTATATATTTGTCACATGCTTGTTTAATAAGCATTATATTGTTTAAAATTTTGAATTCACAAACCTCTAACAAAGCTACAAAACTGATGAATATATTTTGATGAAATATTTAAATGACTTTTATTCTGGATAAATTAATACCATCACTTCAATGATATCAAAATTATTACTACTCCAATATAAATTCTCATATAATTAATCAATAAAGATTTTTAATTTGACTAAATATAGTATGGACATACCAAAATCCAATATAATCACATAAAATTAACAAGCTCAATATCATTTAAAAACTAGAATTAAATGAATAATGTATGGAATGTTTTTGATAAATTCGACAAAGTGATTAAACTTAAGAATCGAGCCTAATACTAATAAGATTCAAAATGAAAATATAAATATTCTCAAAGTATTTCACTTTCATTATATATATTACTGAAAATCTAGAAGTCCCAAACCTAATCAAATAGATTACCCATTATTTCTTTATCTGATAAAATGAAATGAGAAAATATTTGAGAGATAGAAACGTTAAACAAAATGAAGTTTTTAGATAGTAATAATATCATCAAGGACCTAGAACTAATATGTTCATTTAACTACTGAAACCAAGAAGCAGGGCAGTTAGATAATATACTGAATATAATAACAGAATAATACCTGATGATAAAAAAATTGAAATTTTGACAAATATTTTATCAGATAATTTCTTAGTTTATCCAAATTGTTTCACAGCTATATTTACATACAACCAATCAAAAAGGAAATTTTTTAAAAATTCCTTAATATGTTTATCTGATCCTCAATCAGATAACTTATTTGGTAAAATAACAAAAATTATCTGATAAAATAATAAATTAGTCAATTCCAGTTCGCTAGTATTCAGTTGTTAGGAATGGAATCAATTCCGTATTCTCAGTTAATTAATACAAAAGTATTCGATACATCACATCTTTTATATTGTATTTCAATAATTTTTTCATAGTCATCGCTATATTTTGATGTAAAGAGTATTGGATAAATACAAAATTCAATTCAGGATTAATAAATTTTAACAAATGTTATGATCAAATTTTACAAAGTTTTAATACACAATTGTCCTAAATTATTCTAATACTATTTAATTTAATAAACATTATATTATTAATTAGATTTTAATATCATTAAGGCGATAGACGATCCCTAAATTCAATCAATAATCCATTATCAGTTAAACTCTCCACCAATCAAATTCCAATTTCAGTCCTCTCATATTACCACACATACTACTTAATCAACCCAACATTAGTGGATACTAATCAAATGAAAAAAGTAAAATGGTATTGATTAATGAACAAAATTCACATACTGGAATTTGATTATATTATTAGAATATTAATGATGATATATAAATCATCGGAGGTCTATAATTCGGATGAGATATTTTTATTGAACAAATTTTTGATATCATCACTATTTGGTGATTGGAATCATTTCATTTATTATTACTTTAAAAAAAAGAGTTAGGATATTGGTTAATTAAATTGAATCGAGTGTCTAATAAGTGGTAGTAGTAGTGTGTATGACAATTCATAGAATTAAATAAGATTCGAAATTTGGATTTAATTCTAATTTGACAATGACTTCCATAGAATTGGAAAAAAACAAAGTTGATATAGATCAATCTTCCAACACCAATGATAATAATGACAAAAATGGTACAAGCCCTAAAAAAGCTTATTTTAAACTTCTCACCCTGACAGAAGGTTGGGAATCATTCGGTTTAGTTATAGCGGTACTGACAGCAATGATCACCGGTGCTTCATCACCCTTGATCGCTCTGATCTTTGGTAACATGTACCAATCATTCTTGGACTATCGTTCAGGAACCATGAACATTGAAGAATTTAAAAGTTCGTCACATTACTATACCCTATGGTACGTGTATTTGGCAATTATCGTATTCTTCAGCACTTACTTAACCACTTCAGTATTTCGTGTGGTGGGAGAGCGTATCAGTTTGAAGTTGAGAAAATTATACCTTAATTCAGTATTACATCAAGATGTCGCCTGGTTCGATACCGAAGGGGGAGCTGGAGGCGTCGCTACCAGAACCACATCCGACGTGCTATTGATTCAGGACGCTTTGTCCGAAAAGCTTTCACTTGTGATCCAAGATATTTCTGCGTGTGTTTCTGGTTACATCGTATCACTCGTATACAACTGGCGCTTGGGTCTCGTCCTGAGTTTCGTCGTGCCTGGCACAGCTGTGCTCGTATTTATAATGGAGTACTTGATGACCAAATTCACAGATAAATCCATGGAGATTTACGCGGAGGCCTCGAGTTTGGCTGAGGAATCCTTTTCGCATATTAAAACTGCGACCACATATAATCAGCAGGAGAAATTGAGTAAAAAGTATTTGAATTTGTTAGTCAGAGCCGAAAAGAGTACAACTTTAAGGGCTGCTTCCTTCGCCATCGGTCTCGGTATTATTTCCTTGTTTGTATTCTTCAGTTATGCTTTAGGTTTTTACTACTCCGGAAAACTTTTGTTCTGGAATTTGGCAACTCCAGGCAATATCGTAGTGGTCATTAATACAATTTTCTTGGGTGCTAACGCATTCGCAAGTATCGGTCCCAACTTGCAAGCGATCACATTAGCCCTATCAACTAGCAACAAGCTCTTCGAAATCATAGACAGAAAGCCCGACATCCATTCCAAAGACGATGAAGGCATCATCCCCGAGAAAGTGAGTGGCAGGATCGAATTCAAGAACGTGACATTCAGTTACCCATCAAGAAAGGACGTTCAAGTACTGAAGAATTTTAACCTTGAGGTGAATCCCTTTACCACTGTGGCACTCGTGGGAAGCAGTGGATCTGGGAAATCCACAATCATCCAATTGTTGGAAAGGTTCTACAATCCGATTCAAGGTCAAATCGAATTGGATGGTATTTCAATTTCTGATTTCAATGTTAAATGGTTGAGACGTCAGCTTGGTTTGGTCAGTCAGGAGCCTACCCTTTTCATCGGCACCATTGCTGAGAATATTGCCGCTGGTTTCGCTGGAACAAAGTTGGAAAATGAGACTCCTGAAGTGCAAATGGAAGCTATTGTTGAAGCTTGTAAGATTGCCAATGCTCATGACTTTATTTCAAGTTTGCCCAATGGTTATAATACTGAAGTTGGTGAACGTGGTTTTTTGCTTTCCGGTGGCCAAAAGCAAAGAATTGCAATTGCTAGAGCAATTGTCAAGGATCCTCCAATATTGTTATTGGATGAAGCCACTAGTGCCTTGGATTCGAAATCAGAAGCTCATGTTCAACTTGCTTTGGATAGAGCCTCTAAAAATAGAACTACAATTGTAATTGCTCATCGTTTAGCTACCATCAAGAATGCCGACGTCATCGTAGTCATGAATGAAGGAAAGATCATTGAAAAGGGAACACATCAAGAGCTATTGAATGTTGAAAATGGCTACTATGCTAATTTGGTCCAGATTCAAAGTTTGGCAGAATCTAATCAACCCCAAGTTCCTCCTGAAATTGCCTCTGAAGCTCAAGAACCTGCACAAAACCCAATTCCCCAACCTCACCTAGGACTTACTCAAATGCCTGGAACATTGGTCACTCGCATGTCCATGGAATTCGTCAATCGCAGTACTCATTCATTACATAACACACATCAACAAGCTGCTACCACTGAAGTATCATCTAAGCCCAGATCGACTTATAGGTTAGCAGTCAAACTCATTGCTCTAAACAAATCTGCACGCATTTATTACCTCGGAATGTTAGTGGGATGCGCTACCATCGGTGTCATGCCTATCATCTTCGAAATGGTACTCGCCAAATTAATGAATGTATTGGGCGAATCTGGCGACAAACTATTGCGAGGTACCGAATTCTATGCGATCATTGGCGTAGTTTTGGGTATCGCAGCGGGTATCGGGTGCTTCTTTCAAGAGGGTGGTTTAGGCAAATCGTCGGAAATGTTGACAACCCAAGTGCGTTACTTGGCATACAAATCCGTTTTGAAGCAGGAGATGGGATGGTTCGACAGATCGGAAAATTCTACGGGTGCTTTGACATCCTTATTGAGTACTGATGCTCAAAATATTCACTCTATCACTGGTATCACATTGGGTGTTATCTTTAAAGTAATTTTAAATTTGATTGTAGGTGTCATTATGGCACTCTGCTATGGTTGGAAATTGGGTTTAGTAGCTTGTGCCATATTGCCAGTATTGTTGCTAACGGGTTACCTCCACGAAAAAGCCCACTTTAGTTTCGAATCCGATACCGAAAAAGCATATGCGAAATCCGCTGAAATTGCTTGTGAAGCTGTCGGCGCTATTAGAACCGTTGCATCTCTGACAATTGAGGAGAAAGTCATGGACAAGTATATGGCACAATTAAATCATACTTTCCAAGTGAATGAACGAAAGACTTGGGTCACTACTATCATCTTTTCGAGCGCTACCAGTTTGATTTATTTGACTTCTGCCCTAATTTTCTATTATGGTTCTATTCTCTTCTATACTGGGGAGTATACTTTAGAGCAGATGTTTACGGTATTCAATGTAATTATTACTGGTACTGGTGGCTGCAGTCGTCTTTTCGTCTATATTCCAGATATTTCTAAAGCCAAAACAGCTGCTAACCATGTTTTCGACCTTGCTGAACGCATTCCTCTCATCAAATCCAAACCAGAAACTGGTAATAAGTCAACCTCTATAAATGGTCATATTAAGTTCAACAATGTTCAATTCCATTATCCCACGCGTCCTCATATTAAAGTCCTCCGTGGTGTTGATTTGGAAGCAAAGCCAGGTCAGTTCATTGCACTTGTAGGAGCTAGTGGGTGTGGTAAGAGTACAACTCTGGGTATTTTACAACGCTTTTACGACATTGCATCCGGATCTGTTACCATCGACGGTATTGCCATTGAAGATCTTCCCATCACGCAGCTTCGTGATCAAATTGCAGTGGTGAGTCAAGAGCCTTCTCTCTATAACCTCACTATTCGAGAGAACATTGCATGGGGAGCTCGTTCCGATGGACCTGCGCCCACAAATGACCAAATTATCGAAGCTTGCAAACTGGCCAACATCCATGACTTTATCTCGAAATTACCCGATGGCTACGACACTAATGTTGGCGCTATGGGCAGTCAATTGTCCGGAGGCCAGAAGCAGCGTATTGCCATTGCCAGAGCACTGGTCAAAAATCCCAAACTGTTACTTCTGGATGAAGCTACCAGTGCCTTAGACGCCCAAAGCGAAAAGATGGTGCAGGAAGCACTTGATAATGCCTCAGATGGACGTACTACCATTGCAGTTGCGCATCGTTTGTCAACCATTAAGCGCGCTGACGTTATTTATGTCTTCAAGGATGGTCACATCGTAGAACGTGGTAATCATGATGAATTAGTTCGTTTACAGGGTATCTATTACAGTATGGTTCAAGAACAAAATTTGAATGACGAAGTGATCCAAATCGAATAACTATAAAACTTAAATATACTTTGATATATAATATTTATTATTAATTAATAAAATAATTTGGTGTAATTTATGTTATATATATGGACTTGTACTTGATTTGAATCAAATTTTCTTAAACTCATGCAATGCTTGAAGAAATTAAAATTGAAATTAATCTAGTTCAAACTTTGCCAATTTATTAAAATAATATAGAATTAAATATAAATGAAATTTCAAATAAATTATCAAAAAAATATTTTCCAAGATAAATATGATAAAAAAATCGCTATTGGGATTGTTTTGTATCTGAACTAAACACTTTCCTATGTATTATTGCATATATAAGGTAAGACTTTTTTGAAATTCAATTTGAAAATTGGAATATATAGCACTCTTTTCAGCAGCCAAAATATCACTAGGGCTTGAGATATATTTTTAATAATGCCCAATAAGTTAATTCAGTATAATATTCTTTATATCTTTACTAAATGGCGTTTAAATTTTTATTTGGTATATGTAGCGATGGTTTTAAACCAAAATTATTCTATTAAAGCGATACCTAAAATTTCATTGTTCTTATAAAAAACACTTTGCTATCTTCCTAATTATACATTTATTACTTCAATTAACCACACGGCTATTTCTAATATATATTATATATCTGGAATTTAGAATCTATCTCCATAAAACTTAATAGAACTTATAAAGTAATATTAATTAAAAGAAATTTATTATAAAATTTCCTTAAATCATATTTTATTTTAAATCAAATTTATTTTTAAAAATTAATATAATGATAATAAATAAGATCTATAAATTAATATTGAATAAAAATGATATATTTAAAATCAAAATCAAAATTAATACTAAATAGGATAATTACAATTATCATAAAGGTTTAAAATATAAAACATTTATATCTTAATAATAAATATATAATATGATTCTTAAATATAAATTTCGTATATAGAAACTAAGACTATATAACAATTAAAATGATATAAGTTATTTAAATTTTATAACTGAAAATAAGAATATTAATGAAAAATCGCAAATTTTTCAATCATAATGTTATTTTAAGGAATAAATTATATAGAGAATGAATAAGATAATTTATATTCTCACAATATATATATTCATTAATATAATTTTTTCATTAAAATATTTTTGTTGAAAAATTTATTATTGAGTTTAATTATGCTTAAACCAAATGATAGTTTTCAAAAGCCTTTTATTTTAGTATTATCAAAACTTAGCTGCAAACTTATTAAAATCATATAAGATTTTTAAGCAAATATTAGAGGTAATATTTATCTAAAACTGCCATTTATTGCTAGATTAGTCATTATTAACCTGGAAGGTATATTATTTAAAATTTCCCAAAATCTAAACTATTGATTTTTTACTTTTATCCTATTTAATTATAATAAAATAATTGATATATTGAATAACACACTTTTATATCAATTTAAGATATTAAAACAACTTAATAATTTCTATATAATTATATTATATATGGTAAAGTTAAGACTTGGTTTAATTAATAAAATACAAAATAAATATTTTATAATTTAATTAAAAAATAATAAAGTTAAGTATTATAGCAAAATAAAACTTTTTAACATAATTAAAAACTTAGCCTTTAATAAAAAATCATTGATATTAGTTAATTAATATAAAATCTTTTATATAATCATTTATTTAAAAAACAAATAAAATGCTGGGTTAAGTCAAATCAACTATTCTATAAATTCTAATAAACCAATATTATATATATAAGAAAATATTGATAACTATAATATATTATAATAATATATGATTTTTTTTATTATTTTTTAGAGGTAAATTAATTAAAATCATATTATTTTTTTATAAAAATATATTTTTAATTAGTTTTTTATTTTGAGTTAAAAATACTTGTTAATTTTTATAATTATTATATATATATATATATAAAGTTAATATTATAAAGGTTTTTTATTATAAAAATTAGAAAGAACTACCATAATCAAAGTATTGACTATAATATGCTTAATGTGAGTATAATTGCTTTAGAAAATTAAAAGATATAGTTGCAAGAAAGAAAATTAATACAAACAAATTTAATTAGTTTAAAATATATTAAATTTCAATCTTAAAGAATTATTTTTTAAATGGTAAAGATCTACCAAAAGTATAATAAAAAGATATTAATAATAAAGTTTTAAACTATATAGTTTATTTATTTTTATATATCATATATTCAATAATTATATTTAATTTTGACTTTAAAATTTTGTTATTATTTAATTTTTTCAATAATATTTTTAATATTAAGAATTTTATGATAGATATATAAAACCATTATAAGTATTTTAGCAATATAAATATATATTGATTGATTTTTAATTCAAAACAAATTTCAAATTATTTTATTCAAATTATGATATAAAATATCCCTTAATAATATATTTAAAATTATTGTGTAATTCAAACTATAACTAAATTTAATAACTCTATTTATGATTTCTATATAAATTATTAAATAGCAATAGATTATATTAAGTTATATTGGAAAAAATACTTGAACACAATATACAATGCTATTATTTATCAAATGATATCTTTTATGATAGGATAATGCTATATATATTGTATTTCAATAAAAACTATCCTTATATATTTTTTGAATCTATTGAATAATTCAATTTTTTCAACTAAAACATAACTAAATTTGATATAATCAATTTAAGCTAATTATTTTAATTCAAAGCTATTATACTTAATTAAAACAATTATATTCAAATCTGTTATTAGGAAAACTTCATTTTTATTTAAATTTTACAACCTAAATATATATATGCTTATAAATTTTCTGTTTTTTTAAACAAACTATCTGTACAAATTAACAAATCATTGGAAAACTAAAAAATAATATTGTTATTCACTTATAATCAGTTTTAGATATTAGTGTAGAAATTAAGAAATGGCAAATTTTTTAATTTCTGATTTTTCAAATATATTATATATTTTAATAGATTATATATATATATATTCAATTTTAATTATTTTTTTATTAAAATATTTTGATTTTAAAATTTATATTTAAATTTAATTATATTTAAATTGGATTGTGATTATCAAAAAGCTTTTATTTTTGTATTTTTAAAACTTAATCATAAACTATCTAAAATCATTTAAAACTTGCAAATAACTTATAAAGATGATGTTTTATTTAAAACTACTATATATTGCTAGATTTGTGATTTTAAAGCTAAAAGGGATATTATTTAAAATTTACCCAAATTTAAAAAATTAATTTCTACTATTACTTTTTTACTTACTAATAAAATAAAAAGATATATTAAGAAATACTCTTTAATCTTTGCTAGAGAATTATTAAAATAATTAAATATTAATTATATAAGCATGTTATATTTTTTTAAGTTTAAACTTAAATTAATTAATAAATTATAAAATAGATATTTCATAATTTAACAAAAGTTTAAAAGGAAACTAGAGTAGCTATAGCTAAATTAAACTTATTAAAACATAACTAAAAACAAAGGTTTTTATAGTAAATACTTATAATTGATAAATCTTAAATTCTTTTATATAATCTTTTACCTAAAAATAAAATAAAATAAAATATTAGGTTAAGTTAAATTAATCCCCTTAACAAATTTTAATAAATAGATATTTTAAATATAAGTGAATGTTAATTTTTGTAATTAATTATAATATTATATGGTTTTTTTATTTAATACCTCAAGGAAAATTAATTAATAGTAAACTATATATTATTTCTTTAAATAAAACTATTTTTAAATTTTTTCTTAATATAAATTAAAAATACTAATTATTTTATATGATAATTACAAAATACATAAAACTAAACCTATAAAAGATTTTTTATATAAAAAAATGGAGGGAGTTACCACATCTAGTATATTCACTTGATTATAACCTTTATGATTATAATTGTTTTAGATAATTAAAAAAATAGCTTACAGGAAAGAAAATTCTTGCAAATAAATTAAATTGGTTTGTGAAATATCAATTTTCAGTCCTTAATAAAAAAACTGTTTTTTTAGCTATTAGAAGCTTATTAAATATATAAAAAAGAGTTATTAATAATAAAAGAGGCTATTAATTTTATATTATTAATTAATTTTTATATATTATTTATTAATTTATTTATTTAATTTTAGTTTTAAAATTGTGTCATTACTTAATTACTACACTAATATCAATGAATATTTCAATAAAAAATGGTATTTTTATATTAGCAAAAAAACTAAAAATTGAACTTTCTAATCTATAACATAAACTTATTTGAATATCATTTTCAATATTTTCAGATCTATTTGATTAAAAATATAAAGTTTATTAATATATTTTTTTAAGATATTAGGATATTTATTATAATTTATTAGTTGATTGAAATATTTTATATACTATGATAAAATATATATTTTAATAGTCTATCAATTTTCTGAAATAGTTTCATTTTACAAAACACCTTTGATGTAATTAAAATTATATTTAAATGTATATCAAAAATAATTAATATTTAATAGTATTATAATTAAATGGATATGGTAAGTAATATTTGTGAATAAAAAGATTTTTTTATTATTAGAGGATTCCAATATTATAAAAATTATTTTTAATGCTATTCAAATATATTATGTATAATATTTTAAATGTCATACTATCCATAATAATATAATCTATTATAGAATTGAGATTTTTTATTTGATAATGTCGATTAATCAGATAAAATCATAACATCAGTAAATTCATAATTTTCCTGTTAACAGCATATATTAAAATTTTTGATCTATGAGAAAATTTATAATTATTCAGTTTCACATTTCCAATTATATTTGTAATAAACCCTTTTTCAATTCAATGTGTGAATCTTATTAAGTAGTGGATATAGTTTTGAACATAAACAATACATTAATTATAGAAGATTATTCTTTTTGTTACAATCTATAAATATTACCCGATTTTCTCGAATTGACACTCAAACTCCCTTAGCACGTGAGGAAGGTTTATAATTCTTCCCTAATCATTAAACTACAACCTGCGACTATGGTACCACGCTAATAACATTAAACATAAAAGCTAATCCAACTACAAACGTATGAGTACGCCTTATTCTAATCTATATAACCTACCATTAAGTCATATCCATCAACGACCATTCGAACCGGCACTTGCGCAACTGGCTGTAGCCTAAGTTGCTGAGTACTTACCCCTGGTCGTCAGCAACTTCAGTTCATTATAGCTCAAATGTTCCATCACGCCACCAATGCTCTATTCCAGGATCTGCTAACTGCAACAGTTTTATCATAACTGATAAATAATTTTAAGCAGCAAACCAGCCATAAAATAATGTTGAACTAATATGGATTTCAATATTCATATTTTTTTTGAAATACGCATTAGATGTAAATAACGAATAAAAACTTGATAGTTGGAGATTAAATATTTATCCACTTTGGGAAGATTGAATACAATCATATATTAAGTTAATTGGAAATATTGGGTTGGATTTTAGAGTTAGTTGACAATAGGACTAATGCAAGATAAAATTTATATTATTCGTTTTAAAAATATTGTTTTAATTCTAAGATATCTTTAAAGTAGAGTACTTATTAAAACTTATTTTATCATTCAACTAAATCTATCTGGATTACAAAATATTTGTTCAATAGAAAAAATTGCGCCAATTTGAAAAAAAAGTCAATTAGATAAATCATTGATAGTATAATTTATACTTGATTGAATTTTACCAAATTCCTGGAAAGTAAGAATGATATTTAAAATCACTATAGTAAGCAATAATTTAGAAATATATTTCTAATCCTTGCAAAAATTGAAATATCAATATTTTGGTATTGTAGTAATTATACATTGTATACAAAAGAATTGATAATTATTCACTCTATATCTAGGATCAAATCTAAAAGTGGAAAAAGTATAAATTTGTTGAGTAATCATCATTATGTTGTATTTTAAAATTAATCATCCATTCCAATTTGATAGTTAAACCAATATTATTTCTATTTTAAGCTGGCTTTGTCAGTCTATAATTGAAGGATACTCTTTGTTCACTTTGTTTTCTTTATTAGATTATATCCAAATTCCATATCATTCATTTAAGCAACTATTTAAACCCAAAAGTGATAAAGAAAGAGGGTAGTTTTTTCTTTTTGGATATTCTGCTACAACGTCTCAACAGTAAGTTCTCAGACCTACAGTCCCAATATGTTAAAAAGCAGGATTAATAAATAATTTACTAAATCATATTTTGAGTACTTTTCTAACTATGATCTTTATTTACAAAACTTATTATAAAGACACAACAATTAGATAAAAAATAATAACCTGAATATAATTTCGGTAATGTAATTATCACGATCGATAACAGCTTGATTTAAAGGTATAAAAAGGATATGATCTCTTCATTTTCAATGTACGATTTTGGCGAAACTATTGAATTATGTAATATTATATTATATTATATTATATAGTATTAAATGTTGATAATATAGCATCTATTCAAAAGATTCATAGGTATTCGATTTATATTTATAATTTGAGTAATTTAAAAAAATCGCTTAACATATAAACATTGATATTTCCCAAATATAAAAGATGGCCTCGGATAAGGGGAGGAATAATGATGGAAAAATTCATTATTTACCAATGATAAAAAGCATTCTAATGAAAACAACCTCTTCAAGGTTCTTACTCCAACACAAGAATGGGAATTTATTGGTTTGTTTATTGCAACTTTAACGGCAATTGTAATTTGTGTATCATCACCTCTAATTGTTCTTGTTTTTGGTAATATCCACCAACCTTTCTTAGACTATTGTAATGGAGCAAATTTGCTCAATGATTTTGATGCTTCGTGACATTATTACACCCTATGGTATGTGCACTTGCTAATTACTTCTTCAGTACTTACCCGACTACCGCTGCGTTTCAAGTTATTAGTGAGAGCATTAGTTTAAAATTGAGGAAGTTATATCTGAGATTGGTATTATATCAAGATATTAACTAGTAAGGTACTGAAGTAGAAGCAGGGGAAGCAGCTATTAGAATCACGCCCGATATTTTATTAATTCAGGGAGCCTTATCCGAAAAGATGTCCTTACTTATTCAAGATATGGCTGCGTGCGTACCCAGTTACGTGGTATCTCTCTTGCACAATTGGAGGTTTAATTAATCTTCGATGTTGACATATCAAGGACAGCTGTTATGGTATTCGCTATGGAGTATTTAATGACCAAATTCACTGATGGATCTTTAGAGATTTTCTCCCAAGCGATCAGTTTTGCGGAAGTATTGTTTTCACATGTTAAGGCAACTACCATCCACAATCAACAAGGAAAATTGAATAAGTATTAGAATTTTTTTCAAAGCGGAGAAAAATATCACTTTAAGTACGGCTTTATACGCCACTGGTTTTGGTATTATTTCGATGTTTATATTCTCTAGCTATGCATTTAGATTCTCCTACAAAGGAAAATTTTGTTCTAGCTGATGGTTACCTATAATAGTATGGTAATTGCCATTAACACAATTTCCTTAGGAGCTTGCACATCTCCAGCAATCGGACCAGATCTCCAAGAGATAATATTACTTATATCAGTGAGCATCCAGTTGTCTGAAACTATTGACAAAAAACCTGATATACATTCTAAAGGCAGCTATAATGATTTATTTTCAGATAAGATATTTGGCAGAATTAATTCCAAGGATGGGATATTGATCGATCCATCAAAGAAAAGAGCCGGTGTCTTGAAGGGAATTAATTTGGTAGTCCATTTTCCACGGTTTGATTGGTAGGAAATAACCGATCCGAAACATTAATAATTATTCAGTTACTCGAGGGATTTTACAATCCTACAATTGGTCATTGAGTTGAAAGGTACTTATGTTTCTAATTTGAATATCAAGTAGTCGGAGGGCGTCAGCTTGGTTTAACGAGTCAGAAACCATCCTTGTTCATTAGTACTATTGCCGAAAATGTTGCATTTAGGATTACCGGAACCAAATTAGACCCTATATCTCCTCAAGTATAAATTGAAGCCATTATCGAAGTTCGTGAGATTACTAACTTTGATAATTTTATTTCAAGTTTGCCTAATGGCTATTATACTGAAGTTGGTGAACGTGGTTTCTTGCTTTCCGGTGGCCAAAAGCAAAGAATTGCAATTGCTAGAGCAATTGTCAATGATCCTCCCATACTATTAGATCAAGCCACTAATGTCATAAATTTGAGATCAGAAGTCCAAGTGCTGTTCACTTCGGATAGAGCCTCTAATAACGGAACTACAATTGTAATTGCTCATCGTCTACTACGATCAAGTATGCTGATATCATTGTGATCAGGAATGAAAGCAAATCAATTAAATAGAGTACCCATCAGTAGTAAATTAGATTTGGAAATAAATTTATGCAAGCTTGTTCAAATTCAAAGTTTTAGGAATCGAATTAGACTCAATCTAAGACTGAAATGCCTTTAGATAAAAAAAGGATTATATATTCCCATCTCAATATCTCAACCTGAACCCATTGAACTTTCAGGAAATTTAACCCTTCACATTTCCCTCAAATTTGAAATTGGTAATACCAGTCTCCTTCACACTATGCATAAGCAAGCACCCACAGTCGAAGTATCATCCAAGCCCAGATCGATTTATATGTTAGTAACCAAACTCATCGCTTTGAGTAGACCCGGACCCATTTACTATCTTGAAATGATAACTGGATACACAATTATTGGATTAATACATGTCATTTTGAAATGTTCATCACTAAATTGACGGATATTTTAGAGGAGAAAGGTGAGGAACTATTACGAAACACTGAATACTATGCAATTATAAGCATGGTACTAAGTATTGTAACAGGTATTGATGACTTTTTACGGGAGATGGGCTTAGTAAAATCTTTGGAAAAGTTAATCACTCAAATCACTTATTTGACTTTTGCGTGAGTATTAAAACATGAGATTAGATGATTTAATTGATCTGAAAATTCCACAGATGTTTTAGCTTCTCTATGAAATACTGATGATCAAAATATTTATTCCATTAGTGAGACTACCATGGGTACTATTTTCAAAACTATATTGAATATTATGATTAGTATTGTGTTGAAACTTTGTTATGATAGGAAATTGGAATTGGTAGCGATTGCAACCTTATTTATATTGGTGATCACTGGATATTTCTACGAAAAGATTCACTTTAGTTTTACATTCGACACCGAAAGAGCTTATACTAAATCTTCAAGAATTGGTTGCCAAGCTGTCAGCGCGATTCGCTGTAGCAGCTTTCAGTATTGAGCAGAAGGTTATAGAAAATTATATGACCCGTTTAAATTGTACTTTTAGAGTAAACAACCCTAAAGCTTGGATTACTATCTCTATTTATGTGAGTATTTATTGCTTGATTTATTTGATTGCTGCTTTAACCTTCTATGGTTCTATTCTCTTTCTCACATGGGAATATACTTTGCAACAAATGTTTACAGTGCTCAATGTATCTGTAATGAGGTCGGTTAAATGTACTCGTCTATTTACCTAGATAAAAGATGATTTCAAAGTCAAATCAGCTGCTAACCATGTTTTCGACATTACTGAACGTATTCCTATTATCAAATTCAAACCAGAGGCTGATATAAGTCGATTGAAATTCATAGTCATATTAAGTTCAATAATGTTCAGTTTCATTATCTCACACGTCCTCATATCAAAGTCCTCCGCAGTGTTGATTTGGAAGCAAAGCCAGGTCAGTTCATTGCACTTGTAGGAGCTAGTGGGTGTGGTAAGAGTACAACTCTGGGTATTTTACAACGCTTTTACGACATTGCATCTGGATCTGTTACCATCGACGGTATTGCCATCGAAGATCTTCCCATCACGCAGCTTCGTGATCAAATTGCAGTGGTGAGTCAAGAGCCTTCTCTCTATAACCTCACTATTCGAGAGAACATTACTTGGGGAGCCCGTTCCGACGGATCTGTACCCACCCATGACCAAACTATCGAAGCTTGCAAACTGGCCAACATCCATGACTTTATCTCGAAATCACCCGATGGCTACGACACTAATGTTGGGTTATGGGGAGCCAATTGTCCGGAGGCCAAAAGCAGCGTATTATCATTGCCAGAGCACTGGTCAAAAATCCCAAACTGTTACTTCTGGATGAAGCTACCAGTGCCTTAGACGCCCAAAGTGACAAGATGGTGCAAGAAGCACTTGATAATGCCTCAGATGGACGTATTACCATTGCATTTGCTCATCGCTTGTCGATCATTAAGCGCGCTGGCACTATTTATGTCTTCATAGATGGGAATATTGTAGAATGTGACAATCATAGCACGTTGGTATGACTTCAATGTATCTATTAAAGTATGGTTCAAGAACAAAATATGCATGACCAAGTAATAGAGTTCAATAATATTTTATTCAAATTTATTTATTATATATGATATTTTCAATATAATATTATTCTTTAATGATTCTTAAATCTTTTATTTAGTTCAATTTTTACACTTTTTGAATACAAAATAAAAATATAAGATAGTAAATGTTATATTTACTCATCAAAAAATAAAAATCTTCTACAAAATTAAGTCTATAATATTATTTCCGACAGATTGATTCTCATAATTTAATTCTTTATAAGATTTTATAAAATTCAAATTTTCATTAATTAATAAAAAATATTTTTATTTCACTCTTATACCTAAGTGTCTTATTTAGTCAAATTTAAAATTTTTAAGTTAATAATTATTAAAACTTTACCAATTAATTAATATATTATATATTTATTGAAATTGACAAGAACTCAAATAATTTTTCTATTTGACATTAATTAAGTTTTTGCATTCAGAATCCAATATCAGACTATAACCTTATATGTTAAATCTATAAAAAATAATCAACATCTCTATACTCCTAACAAAGTCAACTTTAAATAATAATATTATTATTCCATGTCACTTTGTATATATATTGTTTTTATTATTAAATACTAAATATACATCATATTCAAATATAATGTTTATCACTTGTTAAAATAAAGTTATTATAATATCATTCTTAAAGCTTAAATATTATATTATATAATCAAAAATATCTGTATAATATAACAAATATACTAATAAATATTGAGATGTTTTTAATTCTGACACAAAAGCTTATTTTTACTTTTATATAAGAAATAATCAATATTAATCTTGGTTAAATTATCATTATAGAAAATTTTGAATAGATATTAATATATTAAATTTAATTTATACTAAATATTTAACCTTATAAAAAGATATCTATTAATATTAATTTCTTTTATGATTTTAACCTAATCCTCTGATAAAAGAATTATAGCTATTATCATATTCAACCAAAAACTATGCCTCCATATTATTCAATATACTCGGCTTATTATAGAAATTTTTATCATATAAATAATTTCTATATTAATTCCTTATAAAATATAAAATACTTAAATATATGAATGATAATAGAAACTATTAACAAAATATAAAGATAAATTTGGCATGTGGTAATAAATTATAATTGAAATATATTTATACCAGCTTTTAAAACCAATTAAGATATTTAATTTATGAAATTAAATTTTTTTCTCTTATTTAGAATTTTAAATTTTATATGTTTTGTTTCCTTGGATTAAATTTTTAAAAAATTAATAATGATTATTAATATATTAACAAACAAATGTCATTTTGGTTATTTAAATATTAATGAATGTTTTTAATAAATTAAATATAATATATTTTTATATCTCCTATTGTATTTTTATAATAATTTATTTCTAATTTATATATCTTTTTAAAAATTATTATTAAGATTAATTTTAAGTTTTTTAAATATATTGGATTACCAATTTATTATTATATATTATCTTTTCATACCCACTATATATAGTAATTCATATATATTAGTTAATTCTAAATAAAAGATATTTGATCATATTCTTCTATAGTTGAAACAGTTTGATTATTTACTTGAGAAGGTATTTTTCTAAAAAATTTAATTGAATTCATAATATTAGTATAGAAAATAAATAATAGCATAAATATAAAACCAAAATCAAATAAATAAACTAATAAACAATATATAAAATTTAATAAATATTATAAAATTAATAGCCTCCTTTATTATTAATCACTCTTTTCTATATTTTTGGTAAGCTTCTAATATCTAAAAAATAGTTTTTTTATTAAATATTGAAATTTAATATTTCACAAACTAATTTAATTTATTTGCAGGAATTTTTTTCCTATAAGCTGATTTTTTAATTATTTAAAACAATAATAATCACATGGGTTATAATCAGGTATATATATTAGATATGGTAACTCTCTTTAGTTTTTTTATATAAAAGTTCTTTTATATTTTTAATTTTATATATTTTATAATTATTATGCATAATAATAGGTATTTTTAATTTATATTGAGAATAAATTTTAAAAATAGTTTTATTTAAAAATATAATATATAATATACTATTAATTGATTTTTCTTGAGGTGTTAAATAAAAAAATTATATATCATTTAATCTATTATAATAATTAATATTTGCTTATATTTAAAATACTTATTTATTAATATTTATAAAAACAATTAATTTAATTTAACCCAATTATTTGTTTTTTTAAGTGAAAAATTATATAGAAAAATTTAAGATTCATTAAGTATAAGTATTTACTATAAATACTTCTGTTTTTTGTTATATCTTAATAAGATTAGTTTAGTTATAATTACTCTAATTTCCTTTTTAGCTTTTGATAAATTATAAGATATTTATTTTATATTTTTATTTATTAATTTAAGTTTAAACTCAAGTATATATAACATGTTTATATAATTAATAATAAATTACTTTAATAGTTTTTTAACTAAAATAAAAGGGTGTTTTTTAACATATTTCTTTACTATATTAGTTAATAAAAAAATAACAATATAAATTAATTTTTTAGATTTTGGTAAATTTTACATAATATCCCTTTTAATGATAAAATCACAAATAAAGTGATATATAGTAATTTTAGATAAAATACTATCTTTATAAGTTATTTACAAGTTTTAAATGATTTTAAAGGGTTTATAATTAAGTTTTAAAGATATAAAAATAAAAGTCTTTTTATAATCATTATTTAGTTTAAATATAATTATATTTAAATATAAATTTTAATATCAAAAAATTTGAATAAAAAAATTAATTAAAATAAAATATATATATATATAGATTGAAAATATTTATTTTCCTATATATTTTATTTAAAAATAGTCTTTCAAAATATATAATATGTTTTAAAGATCAGAAATTAAAAAATTTGCCATTTTATAATTTCCTTACTAATAATATCTTTTAAATTTCATTTAATAATTAAACTTATTAATATATATTGCTAGCAATTTGAGTTTATTTTATTTTAAATATTAATATATCAAATATCAATATATATATCTATTAACTATTAAAATTTGAATAAAAATCTATAAACCTAGTTTGTTTTATTCAAAAATCATTATAAATATATATATAATTTTTGATATTTAAATATTAATCTCTTTTAAAGCTATAATAAATTAGTCTGATAATTGTATCTAATTAATGAATTTTATAATTATCAATTAAGTAATTTATTATCATATAATATATTATAAGAAAACTTTATAAAAGTAATTTATAATTGATATCATAATCTAAGAATTATTAAACTTTTTAAAATAATAAATATAAATTATTAATCGAAGCTATATCAGTATATATATTATTTTTAAGTATGATAAACTAAAACCTGATCTATATATATTTGTATTAATTTTTCTTTATTAAAAGATTTTACAATATTCAAATATATCTAGTAATTTTTAATCAAGAATAATTTTTCCAAAATATATCGATATTTTATATTATTTTGATTTTTGATATATATTATGAAATCTTTAAATATAAATAATTTTATCAATATAATATATGGGAAAGTATTTTTTATAACTATTTAAATTGTAATTTAATATGAATTATATATTTTAATATAATACTTTTATTAATTTTATATTTACTTTATATATTTTTTGTGGATTTTTATTTTATTCTATAAAATAATCTAATTTGACTTTATTATATTAATTATATTTAAAAATTAATGATGAATATTAATATGTTCTTAATAAACTATTCAATTATATCCTATATCTATAGTTAGATTTAACATAAAGAGTTACTTAGCTTTATACCAATATTCTACGACTTTTTAAAATGAAAATATAGTTGATATTTTTCACAATTTTTTTTTGGAATTAAACTTAATATATCTATATTTTTTATTATTATTTGAATTACGTATAATTAAAAATTAAAAGTTTTTAATATAAAGTATATCTTTTTATATAATATAAATTATTTTTTATAACTCTGAAAATATAATGATAAAAAATAAAATCTGACCTATATATTTTGATTTATATAACATAAAATTAATTATATTTTCAGACTTGAACAATGATTAAATTCAATTTTAATATTTTTTATATGATTTAGTCGTTAAATTAATAATTAATCAATGATCTATGATTATAATTAAATAGATATTAAAATCTATTATATATTTATATATATGCTATAAATAATTTTAATTTTATAA